>APFE031356040.1:0-22865 GCA_000404065.3 Pinus taeda | reverse complement strand
CCTTCACTAATTACAAAGTCTTTAAAAGTATTTGCAATTGTTTCCAAGCCATTACGTATCCTGCAAAACAGCCTGCACATTCTTGAAAGATCGTCTTTCCTATATTCCCTAAGCAGTGCAGGGCAGCCTGAATGTTCACTTTCTAGAAATCGAGTCTGGTAACCGGAAAGCAGTTCAGTTTGTAAAATCTCCAATAGCTTTTGCTGGCTGCTCGGGTGCAAATAATGGGCAACTCTGTCCTCACATTTCAAACATTCCTCCACCTTCAACAGATAATCTGTACACGAACCCTCCAAAATCCACGAAGCAGCCTTTTCAAACTCGAACAGCTTCGAAAACGGCCTTTTCAAACTCATCTGTATAGAAATCCATAACCGCACCAGGGTTTCTAATATGTTAAAAAAGTGCCAGAACGCTTTTTAAAAAAATCTCATCAATTATTTGCCTAATAAGTGTCATCCGGGAATTCATGATCATAGAGCATGTCAAGGAATAACAGGAGTCCAACTTGTGAGAGAAAATTGGAATGAAGGTGGTTTCTCTCAACATTAACTCATTACTCTGAACTTTGTTTAAAGCTGGTAAAACTACATAAGCGATGTACTTTGTGATTGAATCTCTGTATTTGTCATGCACTTCTTCATGGGGTCTATGCATGTCGTAGATAATAGTATAGAGTGAAATGCACTCCTCTACAGACAACACATTGCTCAGAGCTCCCTCTTCCAACCTGCTTCTCAACATTAACATACCATCGTAAACCGTACCCCATCCTCCTTCCATTCCATCAAAATATGTAAACTGTACCCAACTGTAACTTACCATATTTTGAACATTACCCTGAAAAAAGGTGATTCGGATCGTCCGGTATTCAAGCAAACAGTTCGGTACAGTGCACTTATTTTGATGGAAATGGAAATGGAAGGAGGATGGGCTATCGTTTACGATGGTATCTTAATGTTGAGAAGCAGATTGGAAGTGGGAGCTCGGAGCAATGTGTTGTTTATAGAGGAGTGCATTTCGCTTTATACTACTATCTACCACATGAATAGACCCCATGAAGAAGTGTGTGACAAATATAGGAATTCAATTAAAGAGTACATCGCTTCTTTAGTTTTACCAGCTTTAAACAAAATTCAGAGTAATGAGTTAATGTTGAGAGAAGTTGTTAGAAGATGGGAAATTTACAAAGTGATGGTCGGATATATGAAAAAGTTTTTTCACCATTTGGAAACCACCTTCATTCCAATACTCTCCCTGCCCACACTCACACAAGTTGGACTCTTATGATCATGAAATGCAGATTAAAGTGAAGAATTCCCTGATGACACTTATGAGGCAAGAGCGTGAGGAGCAAATAATTGATGGGGTTTTAATAAAAAACGTTTTGGCAATTTTTGAAGAGATTAGAAACCGTGGTGCCATTATGGTACCAAAATGGGTAAATTGAGAAAGAGAATTTATCAAGTGGATATTACAATCTATGTAGCGATGGCTGTTACCAGTCCAGAATGTAGGATTTTTGCAAGTTTACAAGAAAACAAGATCTACGGCATTGAGGATCTATCTCTCGAATAACAGGGCACTCAAGATCTACATCTGGAATAAAAGGGACCTAATTTGGCATAAAAAAATTCAGATTCTTCAGCTTCCACTGACCATCATCACTGTTTTCGGCGCATCCCATTCAATTTGTCTCATGACTGCAATCTGATTCCCTTCCCTCCTAGACCTCTCCCCAGCTTTATGAATTCCAATAAAATATTTATTAAAGAAATTCAAATTTAATTTAATATTTTGTTGTGTTCTTATTAGAACCCAGGGCTGTTGTAAAACAGAAAAATATTAAATTAATATTAAATATTTTTAATAAAATATTCTATGATGAATTGTAAGGCCGATTAGATGTCTACGCAAGGAATTCTAACGGTTGGGAGGGAATTTAAGCGAATCGGATTGCAGTTATGGAGGCAAATTGAACGGGAAGTGCCACGAACAAGGATGATGATCACTGGAAGATTAATAATCTGATTTTCTTTTACCCCAAATTGGGTCCCTAATATTCAAGAGGTGAGGAATTCACGGTAGATCTTGATGTTGAGTGCTGTTTTTGTAAATTGGAGTTTATGATTTTTCAAGAGAAACACATATTTTTAAACATTCTAACGTGGTAGATTTTACACACTAGCATTTGCATTAGATGTTGCAAAGGAAACGCCGTAAGGCATAAAGTGCAGAAATCTATCATCCACTTAGTGTGTGCATTATTCAACAAGGTGGATCTCTCTAAATTTGTTGCAAACATTTATGTTGTTGCATTGCTAATTTATTTAGAATCTACTACTACCTCCTCTTCTTGGAATATTAAATTTCTTATCACAATCCCTCTGATTATTGTCATCGCAATTTTTTCCACTTTAGTGGTTTTACCTTCAACCTAAACAAACATGAATTTGAGTCACTCAATTAAAAAGAAATTGCTAAATTGCTATTTATTAGGTTTTGCATAAAAACAATTAAAAACTCATATTTACAACCCTTTAAAATGAAACTATCTATATTTTTATTAATAATAAAAAGATTCTTCTTTATAAAACAAACACTCACATGCTACTCCTATATATTTATCTTATATTTAATATTCAGTGTCCATCAATTGAATGAGAAGTTGAAAGCTCAACTTAATTGCACCTTTCTAAACTCCTTTGTGGGAATTCATGTCCCATTAATTTAATGGAAAATTGAAGTTTCTCCACTACTAATTCTTCTTGTTTTGGGACAACTTCATATCGGCAATCGTTATTGTTGTCATTGTTATTGCTGAAATTGTTGTGAGAGAGGTTGGAGGACTGGACTTGAAGTAGTCTGTTGTTGTTTCCATTGCCATCCATGGCTTCATCGTTTAAAAAACCATCTATGGAGGGATTGTCACTCTCCAACAACCCACTAAAAGAGGCAATTTTGGGCAGTTGCAATTTGTTTTGCTGATCAATATCAGGCAAAGAATGCATCACTTCATATGCACTTGGTGATTCATCTCGTTCTACCCCTTGTACTCTCTGAGAATGACCATTTTTTCTTCTAAATTCGGCACAACACCCAATCATCAAGTTGGAGAACAGAAGTACCATCAAAATCAACAATACCAATTTTAGTTGAATGAATCAATTCCTATTCATAAATAATCAAAACACAAGAACTGTGAAAGGAAAATCATTCATATTGATCAATATTCACCAGTATATGAACAATAATTCCATCAAATATTATCACAAAACAGTCGAACTAGAAGATTTCAACAATATTCTTTAGCCTAGATACAGGAAATCAACTAATGGCTATACTTACTCTCAAAGAACCTTCTTGTTAGGTATGTAATGGGCATCCTCCACTGCGGGGTCAAAATGCCAAGGTAGCTGTTAGCTTATGTTGTTAGCAATAGCCAGTTTTCTAGGCATAACAAGGAGTACTTTATCAAGCTTCTAAAATATACAAACCTGGGTTTTTTACACCAAAATCCAACTTCCCTTACATTACAAATATATATTCTAATGAAAGAATATAGGAAAAACATAATCCCCAGGCTCTTACAAGATTTTAGGAATAAAATCGTAACAGTAAATTAAAAATAAAATTAATTTTAAGTTGCTACCAAGAATATGGAGATGATTGAAAATCCTCTGACATCAAATTGAAAATTGATTCTTTGACTGTTGATATCTTGCCTGCAAATCTGAATCTCTTGTAAATATTCCTGAAAATCTATCGACCTCCCTTTAAATAGGGTCAACTATGCCACCTGTTATCCAATGGTCCTTTTATCCAATTTTGAAAGAGAAATTTTTGTCATCTATTGAAGTATAGTTTACAAAACCTTTTAATTCATATTATATTGGAATTACTCGTAATTGATCTTGTATGAAAAAGTTCAGGTTTAGGCCATGACTATGGCTCCTTTGTCTCCCTGATCTTTAGAATTGAAAGATCTCATAAGCAGGCTTGTCCAGTCATCAATGGTTGCAGGATGCAGTGGAATGCAGATACAAATAGGGATTTCTTGGATGGGTGGCTTAAATTCAAAATCAAGCATTTCACAGACTGTAGGGAATTCCACGCTGGAAATGTCCCCTACATGATTGAACGAATGGCAGCCACTTCTTATGCATTGCAGAGATGGTAGTATGCACAGGGTATCCGACACTTGTTGTAGTGTTCCAGGCTACTTGAGCTTGCCTTTTTTGCATTGCTCCATTTTATTGATATAATATTACTTCATTTTTGTATTAGAGAACGGTGTGATATGACCATTATATGAGAGATAGAACTAGAATGTGTGAAAACCTATATAAATTTCTAAGGTCTGCATTGAAAAGAAGTTGCGTCCAAAGTGTTGTGGGTTTTGTGGTGCATAAGATTGAAGTGCGTGACTACGTGGAAGTGTGAGTATCTATGTGGACGAGAGACTCAAAGGATGGGAAAAAAAGATGATACTGATTGAGCGAGTGGATTGATTTGTGAAAGAATGGAGGATGTGCAACTAATGGAGCTCGAATAACACACTTCATTGTATTCTCTATTTAATAAACAAACTCGTTTTGGCGGTGGTTGAGTCCCAATTTTTTTTATAGTTGTTCATGTCCTCGGTTGGAGTGGGACAATATATGTGTTTTCTTTGCTTTTTTTTTTCTTCTTCATTCTTTTTTATGGTGACAAATAATATAGTTCGTCAAAGCTCACAAGTTTTAAGTATTTTTATTAGAGAAAAAGAATGGAACCAATGCTTATAACCAAAAATCTATCAATTGATTCAGAAATAGAATACAAATAAGAAAAATTCACAAGAATATGAATTCATTTCAAGAGGTAGAGGAAGAAGTTGAAGCCAATTTAGACAACAAACAATAAGCAAAATGCCTATAAAGGCTTGATGGTTACTAAAATCAAACCATTTGCATCGGTATGTGTGGCTAGCTTCCATCCCAGAGAAGAAAAAGACTAATCAATATTTTGTTTGTGGCATTACTGAAAATTGATAGACGCATGGGCATTTTCCTGTAGTTTTTTCCATCCGTAGACAGGAAGGGCACTACAAATTATTGGCCTACATATACATTTGTTGCGGAAAGCAGGGTAGGACATCAAATTTCTAGCCTGTTTTGTGGTGGTTTATTGGGGGAAAGAAAACATGCAATAGAGGAAGTACCATCCATATAATAGATCAAATCCTCTGCATCTACTGAAGTAAAAGATTGGATTCTCTCCATCCTTATGCTTTTCCACTTTCCATCCTTTTGCTTTTTTACTTTCCAGAGAGCTTTATCAAAACCTATTTTCCCACCTGTATTAAAACAAGCAATAATGCGAGAAAATTTGACAGATACGTTCCGTAGGATGCAATACAACATCATTGAGATGTAAATTTTGAACATATATTAAATAGGTTACAAAAGAATGGAAAGTATCTTTGCAATTAACAAGTTGTGACCAAGCATAGATACTAATGCTTTGAAGATTATTCATTCTCTTGACGATTTCAAATGCAGTTCCTTCAACGAGAAGAATCTCACCTATTTGAATCAAGTTCTCATCCACAGGGGTTTCGTGGGAGCCCCACATTTGAACAGAATGGTTAAGTATATCTCCACTGTTGTGGCCTACTAAATTCGAATATGTTTGCTGAGCCAAGCTCATTACTGTTGGTTTATTTCTTGGTACAACCTCCATATCAAGTCGCAATTCCAAGTTCCCACTTAGATCATAGACCACCTACACAATACCAAAAGTCTGAGATCATGCGCCATGTTCCTAGCAATAACTATAAAAAAAAAATTACAAAGGGGTAAATGAAAGTTTTTCCTCAGACGAAGGCTGAGAGTTATTTAGAAAATGAGCTTTTGAAAATAAAATTGTCTGAGGCTGATATTATGAAGGATAGAATCAGAGAAATTTATTCGAATTGCAAAGGCTTGCCATTGGCGATAAATGCAGTTGTTGGAGCCATCAGTTTCAAAAAGACTGAAGATGAGTGGAGCCTCTCCATTCGTCCAAAAAAAATGGCAAAATCGAGGCCATTTTCCATGAAAATTTACTGTAATTTTTATCAGAAATTTGGAGGCACTGGAAGAATCATCAAACTTTTATAAAGAAAACGAAATGGGGATGGTATGTCTCTCATGTCACTTTTCTTGGCCTGTACCAGAAAGGTCGTTGATCCTCAATCCCTTCCCATAATCCCACGCAAAACTCCAAAATCTAACACAAGGCTTATTAACGATAAAAGCTCGAGAATATTGAATGTGCGGCCTTTGATCATGACCATCTACAATCTTTTCCTTGTAATCTGGTACACTATTGTGGACATGATGTACCTTTTAGCAACAATTGTCTATATTAAGGAGAACATTATAGCAATAAAGGGATATCTGGGCGTAGAAACGAGCCCTAAGCAGATTGAATACGCGACCCTGAGTCTAGGAGATTTCAAGATTATTAAGACTGTTGTAAACGGGATAAGTATGGCGCGTCGCTGTCTCTCTATCCTAGACTTTATTTGTGCTAAATAGCATTTATATTGTCTAAGGTGAAACCTTTATCAGAATCACAGGGTATCCGACACTTGTTGTAGTGTTCCAGTCTATTTGAGCTTGTCTTATTATTGTTATTTTTTTGCATTGCTCCATTTTATTGATATAATATTACTTCATTTTGGTATTAGAGCATGGTGTGATATGACCATTATATGAGAGATAGAACTATATTGTGTGAAATCCTATATAAATTTCTAAGGTCCGCATTGAAAAGAAGTTGCGTCCAAAGTGTTGTGGGTTTTGTGGTGCATAAGATTGAAGTGTGTGGCTACATGGAAGTGTGAGTATCTATGTGGACGAGAGACTCAAAGGATGGGAAAAAAAGATGATATTGATTGAGCGAGTGGATTGATCTGTGAAAGCATGGAGGATGTGCAACTAATGGAGCTTGAATAACACACTTCATTGTATTCTCTATTTAATAAAAAAAACTCTTTTTCGTGGTGGTTGAGTCCCAACTTTTTTTATAGTTGTTCATGTCCTCTGTTGGAGTGGGGCAATATATGTGTTCTCTTTGCTTTTTTTTTTCTTCTTCATTCTTTTTTATGGTGACAATTAATATAGTTCTTTAAAGCTCACAAGTTTTAAGTATTTTTATTAGAGAAAAAGAATGGAACCAATGCTTATCAGCAAACATCTATGGGAATTAGTAGTTGATGTTTATTATTGATGAATTAAGTGGATATTTATTAGTTCTTGAAGAGATTTCTTCAAACGAGAACATGTAAAATGCATTCTCCACAAAGAATAGGGGACGAGGAAGAAGTATAGGATAAGTTCATTATCAATTGATTCATAATTAGAATACAAATAAGAAAAATTCACAAGAATATAAATTCATTTCAAGAGGTAGAGGAATAAGTTCAAGCCAATTTAGAGGAGGAAGCAAAGAAGGATCTCATGTAAAAGGAAGAGAAAGAGATGGGAGCACAAATGGATATCAAGAAAGACAAGGACCATAGTATTATTATTATCACAAATTTAGTCAGCTTGATGAAGATTTCTATGAATAACTGAGAGATAATGAACATAAAGGTGTTAATATAGTTGTTGAATAAATTAAAAATAAGTCATTCATATCAAGTTTGATGGCACACAATCAAGAAATTTATGCATGATATATTGACTCGAGACACTCAACTCATATGACATCTAAGGATGAGTTGTTTAATATAATTAATGACACTTAGTATGGTAGAATCATATTTGGTGATGATAGTGTCTTAAAAGTGAAAGGGAAAGGTATAGTTGCCATTGTAGCATTGCATGTGGAAAATAAGCTTATACATGGCAAATTGAACATTGAGAAAGAATATACTTTATATGGGATAGATGTTGGAGAAAAACTGAAAGTTAATATTTGATAATAAAGAATGTGCAGTCATGCATAACTTGACTAAAAACGAAATTATAGCAAGAGAATAAATTACTGAAGACATAATTTTCAAGCCCTTTTTTATTCAAGACACATAGTTTGAATGCGACTAAGGAAGTAAATAGTGTTCTTTGGAATTTATGGTAAGGACACTTGAATTTTCAAATTTTGATTTTTTTAAGGAATAATAACAGGGTATATGGTATTATGTCAAAGTGGATGTAGTTCAGTAGAATACTTCTTCCAGTCTACCTCCTCTCCTCTGATCCAGGTAGTTTTCCAGGGCATCAGAAGCCATGACTATGGCTCCTCTGTCTTCCTGATCTGTAGACTTGAAAGATCTCATCAGCAGGTTTGTCCAGTCGTCAATGGTTGCAGGATGCAGTGGAATGCATATACAAATGTAGGTATGGATGAGGGTACAATAAAATTTGAATTTCGCCACGATATTCTGCGACTGCCGATTGCGATTTCACTACAGACACAATGTAGGTATGGATGAGGGTACAATAAAATTTGAATTTTGCCCCTTTAACAGTTTCGTCGGTTTTTCTCATATTTCTTGTGTATTTGAATATTGGCTTTGCGCCCTGTTTGAAGGCAAAAATGCTTAAGAAATGCTCCCAATATTTTAGGAGGCTGAACTTTCTTGGATGGGTGGCTTAAATTCAAAATCAAGCATTTCACAGATTGCAGGGAATTCCATGCTGGAAATGTCCCCCACATGATTGAACAAATGGAAGCCACTTCTTATGCATTGCAGAGATGGCTGTGTGCACAGGGTATTTGACACTTGTTGTAGTGTTCTGAGCATCCTCTTACCAAGTAAGATTGTGATATCTCTGACTGTCCTGAATACAATGCAATTACAATTGCATCCAGGGATGTTATGTGAACAAATCTCTTGAATGGCACCTGCACATTCGGATGGAATTTGGATTGAAGGAGATGTTAATGCATCTTTTAAAGGAGCACATTGGAGCAGTATGGAGGCCACATCATGGGCATTGCATATATATTTCATGAATTGCTGGATGGAAGAATTGACGTATCCATTGACAACATTACAACAAAAGATTCACTAAATTCATGTGTGGTGGTTAGTCCAAACTTATCTATGTCTTTGATTTTGGGACCTATGAGTGTGGCCATGAGATCCCTAGTACTCACTTCCAAATAAAGTCTTCCTCTTAACAAGCTTGTAATAAAGAGTGCCAGATTTCCTAAACAAGATTTCTTGGATGGGTGGCTTAAATTCAAATCAAGCATTTCACAGATTGCAAGGAATTCCACGCTGGAAATGTCCCCCACATGATTGAACAAATGGCACCCACTTCTTATGCATTGCAGAGATGGCAGTATGCACAGGGTATCCGACACTTGTTGTAGTGTTCCAGGCATCCTCTTACCAAGTAAGATTGTGATATCTCTGATTGTCCTGAATACAATGCAATTACAATGGCATCCAGGGATGTTATGTGAACAAATCTCTTGAATGGCACCTGCACATTCGGATGGAATTTGGATTGAAGGAGATGTTAGTGCATCTTTTAAAGGAGCACATTGGAGCAGTATGGAGGCCACATCATGGGCATCGCATATATATTTCATGAATTGCTGGATGGAAGAATTGATGTATCCATTGACAACATTACAACAGAAGCTTCACTAAATTCATGTGTGGTGGTCAGCCCAAACTTATCTATGTCTTTGATTTTGGGACCTGTGAGGGTGGCCATGAGATCCCTAGTACCCATTTCCAAATAAAGTCTTCCTCTTAACAAGCTTGTAAAAAAGAGTGCCAGATTGCCTAAACAGGCCAGTCCCACATCACTTAAATTAACTGATCCTGTCACAGTGTCACTTAGTTCGAGATATGCTACGACAATAGCAGATAACCACAGTAATGAAAGAACAAACTTTACCGCTAACAACTGGATCATCATATATATGCTTCCCATCCCATCTTTGAACATGCCCATTTCAGTCTAATTGAATGTTTTTCTGTACTTACCTTTACAGAAGCTCCTATTAATTCACTGGATCGAGGTTGTGCCTAATCATAAACAAGAATTTTAATCAACTAATCATACTCAAGAACAAAGTTGATCAAGTAATCATAAACAAGAATTTATCTTCCTCTGCTCAATCTATACTGTGCCTTATTTTTTTTCATAGCAAAGTGGGACAAATGGTATGTTTGTTGATGGCTTTTCTTATGATATCAGAGTTTTAAATCTTGTAATTGGCTTACTATAAAAATTTTGCTTCAATATCTAATTTCATTCTGATATAAAAGTGTTAAATTTTTATACTAAAGTGATTCATTCCTTGACACCTAATTTTGTTTTAACATAAAAGTGCTAAATTAGTAAACAAAAAGAATGGACAAATTACTGAAACAGTAAACTTTTCTGGCACAATAAGAAAGGTAGAAAAAGAATGGATACACTACTGAATCAGTAAACAAAGTTCAAAGTCGAGAGGCTAAGAAGTGAATGAAAAAGGATGGATACATTGCACAATCTGGAATGGAAATTTGAAAAAATACAGATATCTAGAGAGAGACGTTTATAACAGAGAGAGACGTTTATCCTACTTGGTGGAAGGTCGCTAATGAATTTTTTGAATTGCACGGCCTTTGTGGTCAGTATGATACAACGAGCAAACAAAACCTCTCGCCTTTCAGTTAAACTAGGCTTGTTTTCATGTTCCTTTCTATTGCCTCCTGCCATAGTGCAAAACCAACCAGAGAACTATCAGTTTTCTGTTTCATTTGAATTAAAAGGAAAAAATTGAGAAAGCTTATTCCATTTTGGGTGATCTTGCATTTATTTAATCATTTTGCGCAATTCTGTCTATTCCCAAACTTCTTGAGTATTTTTATGCCCATCAAAATTCAGTATGATATAGAGTTGATTTGGAGGCTACTAGGTTGATGGCTCTAGAGTCGCAATTCCAAGTTCCCACTTAGAGTGTAAGTTGCAAATACAACAAGATACAATTAACAGATATGTTTCATAAGATACAATGCAACATCATTGAAATGTAAAGCTTGAACATATATTAAATAGGTTACATAAAAATAGAAAGTATCTCTGCTATTAACAAGTTGTGGCCAAGCATAACTACTAATGCTTTGAAGATTAGCCATTCTCTTGATGATTTTTCTTACAAATAGGACTGAGAATAATGATTTGATTTCCATGACTTAACAAAATCTATATTTTCATCCTCGTTATCCAAAGAACTGGCAACCTAAGCCAGCAAAAATAAATCACGAGGTGCCCGACTTTAATCCCTAGTGCGTTGTGCAGTAACTATGCATGTGGGGTAACCATTTCTTCAAAATCCCATTGATTGCCACAGGTTATTTATAAGAATCAGACGCATTCAATTCAATAGTCACCCAATTGGGACACAGATATCTAAACCATTGATCTACAGGGCCCCTGTAACTCTTCAGCCAGCCCGTCCACATTTCAGAGCATTATTAGGGATTGAATATTCATCTGTGAATGAGCCCGCAGGAGAATAAACCCGAAGGTAGAACTGTTGTCCAAGGTATTGACGTGCCCAATTCTCTGACCGCAAATTCCACATCCCAACATTATCCAGAGGCACACGAATAGCTGTCCATGAGTTGGGATAAACCTGTTCCACACAAAAAGCTGGGTTTGTTACACACTAATTGCCTATAATCAGTTAGAATTGACGGCCCTGTCTTGGACGGCCCTGTCTTAGAGAAGCAAACTAATTTTTCAAATAAAAAGAAAACGTTTTTTCTTCTTATTGATCCAGCATGAAGCAAAATACAAGAAATATGATTTAACTTATGGTTCACACCTGCGTAGTGCAGCGGGAAACAGTGTCAAACAAGTTGTATTCTTTCATGCTTGCCTGTGTCCATTGGCCACCATCCATTCTGCAAACAAATCAACCCACTGTTAGTTAGCAAGTGATCATTATTATTCCAGAAAGAAACTAAAACTTGAAAAGTGGAAGATCTGCAAAGGCTATTCAATCATCATATGCTCTTGCTATGGTAGAATAATTTAGCTATGAAAGAAGTTCAATGATGTCTCAGTACCCTAGGACAAAAAATGAATAGCCATCCAGATGCCATGACTGGATAGTGTCCTCGCTGTTCTGGAAAACAATTTCAATGAAAGCTCTGAAATCAGAGCCCATAACAGCTGTCTGCAAGTAACCTCCTCCATTGGTGGGCCTATCAGGCATAGAACCCACATTAAATACCCCACTGATTTTCAAGTAATCTGCCAACTTCAAGGGAGTGTCTGGTTGTATAAAAGAAATACTGTTTACAGCATATCTCTGTTTCCCATTGATAACTGGGGCTGAATTGGCTAGTATAATAGTTCGTGAGGTATTTATCATTCCATAGTGGTAAGATCCTTGAGGATTCGGACGAGGACCACTCGCGGTCAGATTCCATCTGCATTAATAAACATGCATATAAGCAAATGACTCTAACTAAACAAGCATCCAACTATTTGGTTAAAACTATTTGAATTAACTCCTGGGATTTGAACTATATTTGGTTAAAACTATTTGAATCAACTCCTGGGATTTGAACTATGTAAAAATAAAATTAAACAGGTACACAGAGATCAGTTTAAAATGTACATGACTCAAAAATTTTCAAATGAAAACACAGACAGACCTGATGGATCGAGCTTGGTTCAATGACCAATCGATGCCAGTTGGAGCAGGAGGAAGCGGACCAGAAGCAGACGTCTGTGAATTGCTATAGCGGAGAAAAGCGATGCCGGTTAGTATAGGAGTAGTGAATCGTGTAGATGCAACAACGTAATAGGCCTGAGGAGGCTGATCCGCAGTGACCAGTACAGAGTAGGATTGACCCAAATGAACGTCTAGAGAATCGTATATGTTTTGAACAGTGTGAGAGCCTTCTACTTCCACCAGTTTCATTTTATGCCCCTGAATCCTGAAGTTCAGAGAACTTGCCAAACCCACATTGGATATGCGTAAACGATAAGTTTTTCCTGTGAAACAGTATATTTGAGCCATTAGTATTTCTTGCAAAGCCACATCGAGTGCAGAGTACATGTTTCCCGTGCAGATTTGAGGAAATGTAGATCCTTGAGAGAATCCAACAGTTATGTACCTTGATCTACAGTAAATGATGTCGAATTTGGAGCTTGACCATTTATGAGAACTCCATCAGGCATGCCAAGAGTTGAGCCACTGTCAAGTGTTTGTCGTAAGATCTGCAATTTATAGAAAAACCAACAGTCACAAGACAACATTTGCGAACACAGAGACCATAATCCTGCTACAGAGCAGACGAAATTCAACCCAAAGAAACACCCGTGTGTTCAAGGAGTTACCGAATGATTGGTCTTGTACCAGTCTCCTATAAGAACTGTATAGTCGCCTGCAGGAGGTGGGAATGGAACTGGAATCAAGGGCCGGCTTACGATTTTTATACCGCCAAACCCTCCAGCTGCTTTATGGAAGTACATGGAAGGAAAGTAGTAATAACTGCCAATCTGATCCTTCATCTGAAACTTATATGTGTAATTTCTTCCAGGCGGGATTGGGCAGTTGGTACCTGGCATACCATCTTGCCATGAATTTCTTCTTTGCTGAACTCCATTCCTACACCAGTGGAGAAATGCATATCTGGGCCAAAAGAAGTCTGTGGTGTGCGGCGCAGCCCTCTAACTCGGGGCATGATTTTTCAAAGGCAACTTTCAGAAAAGGGAAAAAGAAAAACGAATAGGAAATGCAAAAGAGAAAACTGAGAGAACCCTAACCACCTACAAACAGAACGAAGGTGACTAATGAGCTTATTGAAAACTGGTGATTCCTCCATCTTCTCCGCGAATGCTCGCAAGCAACAACTTACCAATCAAACAAAAATCATATTTGGGCTTACCTGCAAATGCATAAATAAATCTTAGTCATGCCTGTTCAAGTGAATGAATAAAATATCAGTCATGGCTGTAAAAGATTACACTCGTTAAATCTAATGAAAGCCACAAATGAAGTGGACCTTATATCTGTTTATGTAGAGGAAAGATAACCACTGAGACCAGTAGTCCGCTCCATTTTATGTGTGGAGGTGAAGAGTGGCTCAGCGATATGCAGAGACCATTGAAGGTTGCTTCTTCCTCCAGAGGGTTTGGCTGGGGCGATTCGAATTACGCTAGGTAGGTAGACGGACTGGCTAGGTAGGTAGACTGACTGGTTAAGTAGACAGACGGACTGTTTTTTGGACGGCTGAGAATTATCGAATCGTCTAACAAGAGATCTAATGGTTAAGATTAAGACAGAAAGATCTAATGGTTAAGATTAAGACAGAAAGGCATTTAGGGGAGTTCATTTCAGAGGGAAACGCCTTACGGCGTAATAAACAAGATGTGATCTAATTTAATTACCACCCTAGATTCATCTTAATTTCCGGTCTACTAAGTGCAAGAGGGATCAAATATCTTTTCACTAATAGATTTGCACCTCAAGATATACGAACTCTTTCAGCCCTTAGTAGATCTTGAGTTAAGATGGATCTAGGCAGGTAAGTAAAATTTTAATTAATAGAATAATCCTTGGTAGATCTTGAGTTAAGATGGACCTAGGCTGGCAAGTATTAATTTTTAATTAATAGAATACAAATAACTACTTGTATTTATATTTTTTACGAACCCTTTAAGCCCTTGGTAGATCTTGAGTTAAGATAGATCTAGGCTCGTAAGTATTAATTTTTAATTAATAAAATACAAATAACTACTTGTATTTATATTTTAAAGTAATTTATTACAACTTTATTTTCTCCTTTTTCAAAAAGATGGTAGAGCTTATCCTAACTCATTTGTTAATGGGTGAAAATAATTGTTATTTGTTTTTGCTCTTGGCAATAAAAAAAATTTGCAACAAAGAAATTTAAATGCTAAAGTTGAGCAAAATTATGTATAAATCAAGTGAATCAGATAAAGGTATATGGAGTTTTCACCTTTTATTGTTTTGATTTTGATTATTCTTTGGCTTCAATGTTTAACCATGGAACATGCCCAATGAATGATCATTATAACTACGACTCTCATTCTCATTATTGGTTTGATTTTATGGTTTAACCATGGAGCATCAGAAATGACTATTATAATGTGTGGGGATACAAAAGATAGATTCCACTCAAAGTCCCAGTCAATTCCTTTGATTTGGAGAAACAAAAAAATCATGCTTTTAAATAACTTACATTAGAGAAAAATAACATGGGTTAAGAATACTATGGTAAAAACCATGGGTGAATATAATTACTCAAAAATATATTTTTATTTTATTTTAACGTATCAATATTTTTACTTTTATTGTTTATATGACATGACAATATCTCTTTCACCTTGGGCATATGAAAAAATGAGTAAGTTTATTAAAAATAAAAAAAATGTTATATTGTATTTTTAAATTAAAATATTATATTCAAAAACTGTCATTCGTAAATAAACTATTTTACTCTAATTATTTATTTTATTTTATTTTTATTTGTATGTAATTTTATTTTTATTTTTATGGAGTCAAAAGTGTTAAACAGGACACGACATAACATTACAACATCTATACCATATTGGCATGGACAGCGCCTCTCATGGCAATAAAAACTAAACCTAATCCACAAGTCTTTGTCACATTATTTTTAAAACTAATTCCAATAACAATGTGAAACTCTTACATTGAATTGCATAAGGTTACTTGCAACCCATTGTATCTTTTTTGCTCTATCCAATATGCACCCAAACTACAGTAACATATATATACATGTCCATCCAATGTGCACCCAAACTCCATTAACCTATATATACATGTAACTTGTCTATGTTAACCAAAAGCATTCAAATTCATGTACTACATGTAAACATGTGCCCATATTTATTTAGACTTGAAGAAAACCTTTAATCGTGTAAGTTAGAAACTATCTTTAAAACATAGATGTAGAAGCATGCAACAAGAATCTAAGAATACATCCCCTATGGGGGAACATCTAGCTCTAAATTGTGACATGAAACAAGTTTTTAAAGCTCAGATAAATTACTTCAATAACCCATTTTTACTTCATATACGAGTCTAGGTCCATCTTAATTTGATGGCAACATATATAATATGAGGTTTTTACTTCATATACCAACCTAGATCCTTCTTAATTTGATGGAAACATATATAATATCCCCTTTTTACTTCATATATCAGCGTAGATCCATCTTAATTTGATGGCAACATATATAATATCCCCTTTTTACTTCATATACCAAATGTCGAGAGTAATCCAATCTCTCTCTTGAGGCGCAAAACTCTTTTAGAGTAAAAATATATTTGATCCCTCTAGGCACTTGGTAGATCCTAGAGCTATGATGGATCTAGGTTGTTTTAATTATTTTGCTTTAAATAGGGAACATTAGAAAAGAATACCATGGGAAAAAACCATGGGTTAAGAATACCATGGATTGGGGAATATTACCTTTTTTATTTTATTTTATTTTTTAATTTTCATTTTAATTTTCTTTTATTTTGACTAAGTCAAAATGTTAAACATTACAATATCTCTAACATATTGAGGTGGAGAGGGAGCAATAATTCTGGTTAGTTAGAACTAATCATATTATTGTCTTTACTTGATGGTAACATTATTAACATAACCTTGATTTAGTCATTGACGGATTTACAATTGATGGTTTAAAGTTTAACATAACATATTGAGGTGGAGAGGGAGCAATAATTCTGGTTAGTTAGAACTAATCATATTATTGTCTTTACTTGATGGTAACATTATTAACATAACCTTGATTTAGCCATTGACGGATTTACAATTGATGGTTTAAAGTTTATAAGCCCATGGTATTAGTCCATGATATTTACAATTGATGATTTAAAATTTACGGGTCCATGGTATTTATAATTGATGGTTTAAAGTTTATAGGCTTATCATATTCGCCCATGATATTTATACATCATGATTTCAAATTTACAGGCCCATGGTATTTGATGTGATGAATTTAAAGTTGTGTAATAAACCTTCAAACTTCAATAATTTAAAAACATAAAATTGCATTAAAATTATTTAAAAATATAAAAATTGTATTGTAATTTAATAATAAAGTGGTTAAGACAACAGTAATTGATTTTATCATAAGTTTGTAGATTAAAGTTTATAAACCTCATATTTATTTATAATATTTAATGTAATGAAAAAAAAAAAAGCTCTATTAAAAAATGAGTTGTTTTTGGTATGATTTTGGAAGCTTTTTCAATGGGTTTTTGTCGTCTAATTTCTCTAAAATCTAGCACAAATTTTTTGAAATCAAAATTTTGACAGGTAACCCCTGCAATCGAAGTGGCCTGGGGTTTTTAGGGCGCTTAATCCATATATACATTAAAAAAACTAGTTTAAATAACACAAATCTAGATTTCACCTCAAAATCTTCCACGAGATTGAGCACCAGAAAATTCAAAAAATCGAACTAAAGACAATTACTTAAGAAAAACCTTCAAACTTGAATTATTTAAAAATATAAAACTAATTTTAACCATTTTAATCAATAAAAAAGCAAAAATTATAATCCTCACCTTCAAAATTAATAATGTATATTAATACATTTGAAATATATTTATATAGATATAAGTCTTTCAGATTAATCACATCACTAAGATTTGGTCCACATTTTGAACCTTGTGGCGAGATGAACACATTTAGTTGGTTCAAAACATGACCAAATCTTAATGATGTGATTAATCCAAAAAACTTATATCTACAATATGGATCACAAAAATCTTAGATCTAATAAGATATTTATATAATTAACATTATTAATGTCAATCCAATAAATAATAATATAACCTTTAAATTAAAATGAAAATTTAAAAATTAATGTATATTAATACATTTGAAATATATTATATAAATTAACATATTAATGTCAAACCAAAAATAATTAAAACTTTTAAATTAAAATAAATTCTTAACAATAATTAACGTACATTTAATTTATATTTAAATTAGTTGGAAAGAAGACCTTAATCCATTGAGAGGCTAACATTATTAATGTAAAACTCAAAAAATAATAATGTAACCTCTAATTTAAAATGAAACTTTCAACAAATAATTAACGTATTTAATTTATATTTAAATTAATTGGAAAGGGGACCTTAACCCATTGAAAGGCTAATATTATTAATGTCAACCCCAAAAAATAATAATATAACCTTTAAATCAAAACAAACTTTTAACAAATAATTAAGGTATTTAATTTATATTTAAATTAGTTGGAAGGGGGACCTTAACCTATTGAGAGGTTCTATGCCTAATTTTAGCAATAGTCTAAACACATTGTTTTTTTTGGGAAAATCATCAAAATTAAAATGGATTTTTGTAAATCCATGTAACAATTGTCATTTGATGATGTTGTATCTATTTCCACTATCTAAAACATGATCCAAAGAGGTCTACTACAAGATTTTTTGAATTTTTTTTTCACCAGATTCGGACCACTTTTAACTCTCTAGGCAATTCCTCTGCCTTAGTATCCTTCTTCCCAATTTGATTGTTAGGCTTGAGTTTTCCTTGACTTTTTCATAATTAAAGTATTGATATTTTGTTACATCCATTTTTCATTTATATTTTTACTTTTTGTTAATATAGATTTGTAAAGATAGATGGTGGAAAAAATATAATAATAAATAATTATGAAAGAAAATAATTTTGAATTTATGTTAGTTGTGTAGATGAATATTAAATAACTTTTTTTATTTTTTTATTATTTTATATTTATTTATATTTTTTTTTTCCTTTAATTGCAATGTACATTGATTACCATTATTTTATTAGGTAATAATTCCCTAATAAAACAATTATTTTATAAATATTACAAAAGCTAACTTACAACTATCGCTAGAAACTTAAACCAGATAATTCGACCTAAGAACCATATAATTAGAGCTAAGAAACATTTTCCATATCACTCATTCTTTTGACCATTTATGTTTAAACGGTTAGCAAAAATAACTTAGCTCGTTAAGAAACCTAGTTATGTCCAATTTGATTGTTTCTATTCCTTTGAAAATTTACATTTAAGCTAGTTGGAAAATGGACCTTAGCTCATTAAGAAATCGAGTTATGTACAATTTGATTGTTTCTTGGATTCTTGTTTGACTTCTTCACGATGAAGGTATTGAATTTTTGCTATATTTAATTTACCTTTTATTTATACTTTTATATCATGTAAATGAATATTTTTAAAAATAGATTGTGAAAATTAATTGATGTTAAAAATTATGATAAAAGAAAACAATGATAAATAGTTATAAAAAGAAATGATTTAAACATTAAGAATTTAAGTTAAAATTATTATATATTTATATATATATATATATATATATATATATATATATATTTTGTAACACCTTCAGTTATCTTTGTTTTATTTCTATTTTTTACAAATATGTTTAATTATTACGTAATTACTTTTTATGGAAGTTGATAGGTTGTTTGGTTAGTTAAAGACCTAATTGAGTTACGAAATACTTTTTAATTCTTATCTAAAGCCAATGATTAGGATTTACAGGAATGTGTGTTATTTGAGCAAAGGAAAACTCATGGAGGACCACAAGAGTTCCTAACTCCCAAGACAGTTGGAGGAATGAGTTACTCCTTATTCCAAGGGATTCCCTTTAAAAAAAGGAATTCAGAGAAGAGGAGGGGGTTGATATTTTCTCCTTTCTGAAAAAGTTAGCAGGAGAAACAAAGAAATGGGTTGATGTGATGTGATGCCCAAGAGCTAGGTTCCTAAGCTCGTAAGGGCAAGTGGAAGGAAACTATGTCATATATATATGTCAAGCTGGGTCAAGTGAGACCCTGATTTCCATTGACTAAGTTGTAAGGAAAAACCCTCCATTGTCACCATCGTTTGGGAGTTGGGAGAGCTCGGAGGGAGAACTTGATCTAGGTGGATATTGGTGGCCACCCGCCTATTCCACTTGGACCCCCACCATTGTTTCTTTCATTTTTTTAGTTTCCTTAATTGTAGCACAATTTACTATTTTTGGTAGTTTTTTAGGTCTGAACTTCGAGAGCCGTTTTGAGGCCCTAAACAATGTTTTTTAGGAAAATCGACACCAACATGTTCGGCACCAACATGTCATTGACCGATGTTGGTCATTCAAAAGTTGTATTCCTCGGATAGATAGTTTTAACGAGTTATTGTGCAGTTATTGTGCACATCAAATGGAGATAGTATGCCAATGTTACTACCTAAGGAAGTTGATGTACCAACATAGTTTGGAGCTTCATTTCCTAGGGTTAGGTTTTGGATCTTTAGGGTTTTCCATTGTTTCTCAATATTATGATAAGTTTGTAGATTAAAGTTTATACACCAATGATATTTATTTATAATATTTAATATAATGAAATAAAAAAAACACCATTAAAAAAAGGAGTTGTCTTTAGTGAGAACTTTTGGAAGCTTTTTTCAGTGGGTTTTTGTTGTCTAATTTCTTTAAAATCGGGCACGAATTTTTTGAAATCACAAGTTTGATGGGTAACCCCTGCACAATTGAAGTGGCCTAGGGGGTTTTTGCTTAATCCATATATACAGCAAAAAAACTAGTTTAAATGACACAAATCTAAATTTAACCTCAAAATTTTCCACAAGATTGAGCACTAGAAAGTACAAAAAATCAAACTAAAGACAATTCCTTAAGAAAAACCTTCAAACTTGAATTATTTAAACATATAAAACTAATGTTAACCATTTTAATCAATAAAAAAGCAAAAATTATAATCCTTACCTTTAAAATTAAATGTATATTAATACATTTGAAAGATATTTATATAGATATAAATCTTTGAGATTAATCATATCGTTCAGATTTGGTCCACGTTTTGAACCTTGTCTTGAGGATAAACCACATTAGTTGGTTCAAACATCGAGGAAATCCTAATGATGTGATTAATCCAAAAGACTTATATTTGTAATATGGATCACAAAAGTCTTAGATCTAACAAATATTATTATATAAGTAACATTATTAATATCAAACCCAAAAAATTAATAATATAACTTAATTAAAATGAAACTTTTAAAAAATAATGTATATTATATCTTTGAAAAAATTTATATTAATTAACATTATTAATGTCAACCCAAAATAATAATATAAGCTTTTAAATTTAAAATAACTTTAAACAAACAATTAACTTATTTAATTTATATTTAAATTAGTTGGAAAGTGACCTTAACCCATTGAGAGGCATAACATTATTAATGTCAAACTCAAAAATAATAATGTAAACTTTAAATTAAAATGAAACTTTCAACAAATAATTAAGGTATTTAATATATATTTAAATTAGTTGGAAAGGGGACCTTAACTCACTGAGAGGCTACCATTATTAATGTTAAACCCAAAAAATAATAAAGTAACTTTTAAATTAAAACGAAACTTTTAACAAATAATTAAGGTATTTAATTTATATTTAAATTAGTTGGAAGGGGGAACTTAACCTATTGAGAGGTTATATGCCTAATTTGAGCAGTAGTCTACTAAATAGATTGTTTTTTTGTTGGGAAAATATAGAAATTTAAATGGATTTACATTTTTTTGTTGGGAAAATCATAGAAATTAAAATGGATTTTTGTTTATCCAAGTAACATCTGTTATTTGATGATGTTGAATCTATTTCCACCATAGAAAACATGATTCAAAGAGGTCTACTACAAGATTTTTTCAATTTCTTTTGCCCAGATTGGACCACTTTTGATTGTCTGGGAAATTCCTCTGCCTTAGTATCCTTCTTCCTAATTTAATTATTAGGATTTGGTTTTTCCTTAAACTTTTTCATGGTTAAAGTATTGGTATTTTGTTACAACTATTTTTCATTTATATTTTTATATTTTACTAATATCATTTAGTAAAGATAGATGGACTTGGAAAAGATTAACTATATATAGAGTGAATAATTATGAAAAAAATAATTTTGAATTTATATTACTTTGTGTAAGTGAATATGAATTAACCTTTTTTTAATTTATATTTAAATTAGTATTTTTTTTAACTAGAATAAGTACATTTCACTTAGTATATTCTTTACCATTATTTTATTAGGTAAAATAATTACCTAATAAAACAATTAATGAAGGCTCTAGAAACTTAAACCATATAATTGGACCTAAGAAACATTCTCCATATCACCCATTCTTTTGACAATTTATGTTTAAACTAGTTAGCAAAAAGAACTTAGCTCGTTAAGACCTAGTTATGTCTAATTTGACTGTTTTTATTCCTTTGACAATTTACGTTTAAACTAGTTGGCAAATGGACCTTAGCTCATTAAGAAACCGAGTTATGTCCAATTTGATTGTTTCCTGGATTGTTGTTTGACTTCTTCATGATAGAAGGTATTGAATTTTTGTTACATTTAATTTATATTTATATTTTTATATCATATAAATGAATCATTTTTAAAAGTAGATGTGAAAAATAATTAGATGCTAAAAAGTTATGATAAAAGAAAATTAGAAATCTGATAAAAAGAAAATTATGATCAATTACTTATAAAAGAAATGATTTAAACATTAAATTAAAGTTAAAAAATAATTTTCAAAATAAAATTATATATATTTATATATATTATAACACTCTGAGTTACTTTGGTTTTATTTCTATCTTTTACAAACATGTTTAATTGTTAAGTAATTACCTTTTATGGAATTTGATAGGTTGTTTGGTTAGTTAAAGATCTAATTGAGTTAGGAAAGAATTTTTAATTCTTATTTAAAGCCAATGATTAGGATTTACAAGAATGTGTGTTATTTGAGTAGAGGAAAACTTATTGAGGACCATAAGAGTTCATAACTCTTAAGACAGTTGGA
>APFE031356029.1:0-33517 GCA_000404065.3 Pinus taeda | reverse complement strand
GATTTGCTGTGAAAGGACATGAACATAAAGTATGCAAACTTGTGAAGTCCTTGTATGGCCTCAAACAAGCACCACGAGCCTGGGATGAAAAACTAACTGAGCATCTTCTGAAACTCAACTTCAATCATTTTGATCTTGATGATGCAACTTTATTTGTCAAGAAAGTTGGCAAAACAGTTGTATATCTTGTAGTATATGTAGATGATCTTTTAATGACAGGGAACAATGAAAGCTACATTGCATCCATAAAGAAGGAATTGGGGAAAAGTTTTGAAATGACTGATTTGGGCTATGTTCATTACTATCTTGGCATTGAAGTAACCCAACATCCAAAGTCCATATTTCTTTCTCAAAAGAAATACATTGGAGATTTGTTGAACAGGTTGGCATGACAGAGTGCAATCCTCTTACTACTCCAATGGAACAAAACTTAAAGCTCACATCTATTGAAGGAAAGGAATTTGAGGATGCAACAAAGTACAAATAGCTTATAGGAAGTCTCATCTATCTCACTACTACTAGATCAGACATTTCATTTGCTGTTGGAATCCTCTCCAGGTTTATGCAAAAGCCTTGTGAGGACATTGGTCTGCTGCAAAAAGAGTTCTAAGGTACTTGAAGGGAACTCAAGACCTTGGAATCAAGTATACACAGGTAGACGACTTCAGCTTGATTGGATACTCTGATTCAGACTTCGATGGAGACAAAGAAACTGGAGTATCTACTTCAGGATATGCTATGAGTCTTGGATCAGGAGCTGTCTCTTGGAGATCACGCAAACAATCAGTTCCAGCAGATTCCACAACAGAAGCAGAATACGTGGCAGCAGTTGAAGCAACGAAAGAAATTGTGTGGCTCAGGAAAATTCTTGAAGATTTGCAGGTAAAACAAGTACAATCAACTCCACTCATGATTGACAACACCTCTGCAATAAAGTTGGCCAAGAACCCAAAGTTCCATGATCGAACAAAGCAAATCAATACTAATATCATCTGATTCGACATCATGTTGAGGCCAAAACAATCCATCTCCGTCATTGTTCCACAAATGAGCAAATTGTAGACATCTTCACCAAGCACTTGGAAGGGAAAAGCTTGAATGATTCAGAACGATGCTTGGACTCACCAACATCCCTTCAGATTAAGGGGGGGAAGTTGGCACCTAATCTTCATGATTGGGGGAATTTTATGTAGATAAATAAATTAGGAATGTGAACAGTCATCTGGAGATGAACTGAACAATCACTCCTTTTGTATATAACAATGACCTACCTATGGAATAATAGACGAATCAGTTGTTTGTTTTGTGGAGTTACTACCTAGCCTGACAGATAGGTTGGACGGAGCATCCAACTATGTCATCTGGAAGGCAAGGATGTCATTCCTTCTAGATGAGCATGCCCTCAAGACATGTCGAAAGCATGGTGGTTGTGCCTGCAGATGCAAATCCATTAAAGAAGTACCGAGCTGAAATGACAAAGGCAAAAAGAATGATCCTCGATGAAGAGAAGGATCATGTTGTTTGTCACATCGCTAACAGAGGGACTATTAAGGAGATGCGGGATGCATTGTCTATGCTATATCAGGGATCTTTCGAGCAGCGGAAGATGTACTTGGAGCAGAAGCTGAGATCTGCTCAAATGCAAAAAGGGGAGCATGTGGATCTATTCCTCACGAAGCTTCAAGAGACCCGTGATGCGTTATCTACTGTGGGGTCTACACGTCAAGACTCAAAGTTGGTTAGACTGACCCTCAATTCTGTCTCAGATGAATGGCAAGTCTTTGTCCAGAGTATCTTGGGTAGGGCAACTTTGCCAAATTGGGATGACATGTGGGCAGCTCTCAAGTAAGAGGAGCTGAGGAGGGACTTGGTCAAGTGTAAGCTTGACAGAAGCAGCAGCGGTGGGTCGAAGCCCAAGGAGAAGGAGGATAATGCAGCGCTTGCATCAAAGGGGCAACAGGAGCAACGGAGGTAGAAGAAGGACATCTCGAAGATAAAGTACGTCAGGTGTGGTGAGATAGGTCACTACGCAACTCAATGTCCTCTCAGGAAGAAGGACAAAGATGAAAGGCACAATCCGACCGTTGCACCCATGAAGATCGAGGAAGATGAGTTCGCCATGACAGTCGAGATACCTCCAGGAGGGAGGTGGGTTGATTTGGAGTTGTAGTTCGAAAGAGCTACAAATGGGCAAGATCCTTGAGGAGCCCAACTCTCGGATCAATTCCTTGCTACAAGAGCCCAGATCAGAAGTGACAGGATGGTCTAGTGTCAGATGGTGTCGAGGAGTATCGAAGAGACAATTGTAGTGGCTAGGAGCACCAGAGATTGAACATTGCAGAGCAGAGTTGGCAACAGTGCATATGGCACAGAGCAATAGTCAGCAGTAATGCAGTAGATTCAGAGGGTCAGTGCAAAGACTAGCAGCAGTCAGGCTCCAACATTCACATGGTATCATACTGAACATAATTAGTTCAGTCATTTGGGATGTTTTTCCATTGTTGATGGAGTAGCAGCAACAGTTTGCAATGCAGTGGCAATTGGTAGTGCCAGTGTCAGCAGCAACACGGGCGCAGAATTTCATAGGGAGTTGCAGTACGGATGTGATGTTGACAGTGGCAGGGTCAGCAACAATATAGTTGCAGTAGTTGCGCAGTAGTTGCACAGTAGTTGGTGGACAGCATGTCAGACATCAGCGGCGCAAAAGAAAATATGATGAAGTCGGGGCGATGCTTCAGCGGGAGGCATTGCTAGAACACATTCCTTGCTAAGAGGGAGTGTTGATTTCTGGGAGCATCATATGCGCTCTAAGTCTCAAATTTTGCGGGGAGGCTTACACACATGTATTCCAAAGAACCCGGAAAGTGTTTTGGGAAGTTCCACCCAGAGCCAGTTTTATTAAAACAATTAATTATTTTTAATGGGTCCCCAAGTCTAAACTTAGGAAATTAAGATAATTAATGGGTATTAATCTAACTGTGGGTGTAACTTCTAGAAGAAGATGAGGATCAAGTAGAAATGATCTTAGCCATTGATTAGCTTCTAATCTGGACCGTTGAATGTCAACGAGGAGATTATTTAAGGAGGCCTGAGGATCACTTGGAAATACACAGAGAGTTTAAAAGTTCAATTTTCTAAAGCAGAGCAGTGGAGCTGCCGGGAGCATTTCGATAGTGAGTTGTTTAGTGAGGGGCAGGGATAGTTAGGTTGGAGTATCTTCTCTAGGACCCAAGATATGCAGCAGAGAGGCAAAGAGACACCAGGAGGAGGCAGCGCAGAACCAGGAGGGGTTGATGTTGGGCCAGAAGGGCCCACGCAGAGCTTGACGCTGAGCCAAGAGGTCTCACGCAAAAGTTGTGCAATCTTTAGCACAGAAGTCCAAGTTTGTTGAGGGAACTGACATTTTTGAGCTAGGAGGGCTAGAAATTGCTCCAGAGGGCAAACATTTCCCAGTTGAGCTGACGCTGAGCCTTTTGAGGTTGACACAGGGTCAGCACAAAGATCGTCGGGGACAGTTGGTTCAGCTGCCGGAACAGCCGGGAATTACCGGGTAGAGTGAGGTAATCTCACTAAATTTTTATGCTAGTTTATTTCTCTATAACTGGATTGCCATAAAGGCATCCAGAGTTGTATTCAGAAACCACTGCTTAATAATATAAAACTCTCAGAGTTGTTGCACTGGTTTTCCCGCATTGGGTTTTTCTGGGGACATTTGTCCAAAAAATACTGTCACTTGTGTGGATTTTTCTCTATTGTTCTGCTCTTGTTTTGGGCAAATTAATTAATTAAGTGAAGGTTGCAGTTGTATTAGCTTCAATATTTGTTGTAGGAAGCAATAGATAATATGTTTCATTAATTAACAAATAGGAGAAGTTTAATCAATTGCTGCAGTAGTAGATTTGGGTGGGATTCTCGAATTTTCACATTAGCATCAACCCTTCGAGTTGGTTACCCTTGTTTCAGGCATCACCTAATATCATTACTGGATCAAGTGTCATAATGAATGCCAATGGATTTACAATGGCTACCATATATGAAATCCAACGAAGTTCCCATGAGGTTTTCATTCAAAAAAAACTGGCTTAGCCACCTCATTACCACAAATTTTCAGTCTGACATATGCATTGCCTTGATTGGCTACTCAACAATGGCATAAGCTACCCAATGATGCCAATTGATTCAAAACATCAAATGGCAGTTTCCATTGAAGCCATTTAATAAAAGAAAGCAAACTTCAAATTCCTAGACTTCGCTAAGTCAGTCTAATGAGCCAAACTTCAGATCAAGACTTCAGATTAGATGCTTTAAAACCTATGAAACCGGATTCATCCAAAACAGGCCACGTGTCTGAATCCCACGAATCCGACACGAGTCGATGGGAATTCGAATCCTAAAATGGGACACCACGTGTCCTAACAGGACACCATCGAATCCCGATCGTGTCCCAATTTTGGGATTCGAATCCCAAAAAAGTGAGGGTTTATGAGGGAGGGTTTATGAGGTTTGGGAGGGTTTATGAGGTTTGTGAGGGTTTATGCAGATATTTGAATTTTGTATGTACTATGCATGCTATAATGTTACTAACTTTGTAAACAGTAAAACTAACATCTAGATGAAGATTTATGTTTGAAATCAATGAATTTGTATCATTAATGAGAATTTGTGTAAGAAATATCTAATTTTTAAAATATATATATATATATATATGTGTGTGTGTGTGTGTGTGTGTGTGTGTGTTTGTTTTAATAAAATAATATATAACGAATCCTACGTGTCATGTTCTGGGGGGTCAACGTGTCTGAATCCAACACTCGAATCACCATATCCTACGAATCTCAAATCCCCGTGTCAGGTGACTTAGTTTAAAACTAGGTTGACCCAATGTCATCTCCAAAGATCTCAACAAAATTTACTCACTAGATTACAGTTTTATTATTTTTGAACTCTGTAAACTATTTAGAGCCTCATCGTTATATATTTTGTCTTTAAACTTTAATTTTCTGCATCTCATAACTTATGGTATCTTGATGAAATTTGGCTTGTTTGCACCCTTACATTCATACCTCACGTATTTCAAATATCTAATGGTTTGGATTTACATTAATGTAGATGCATACATGTACTTATTAAAACTTGAATCTTTTATGCATAATTTACTCTATTTAGTTATTTACTAGTTCAATAGTCAATTCTAAGCAAAATATTATTTTGTGGCAAATCAATTCCAATCTAGTTCTAGATGTGATAACATTGTTGTATACTCACTCTTACTTACATCTTGTTGCATAGTGCCCAACAAGAATAACCAGAGAACCATGTTGGGTATGTGTTATATTCTTTGCACAATTAGCCCCATGGGTGATTTGTATGCATCGAGGTTACAGGCAGGTGGCAGCCCCTATTGTTTGGGGGGGTGCCCCCGAATAAATAGATAGATAGAAAAAAAATGAATGATTTTTGTGTCTGGTTTTGGTGGTTTTTGACACAGTTTTCACTTTTGGCAATTTTGTGGTGCGTGGTTTTTCTGCCCATAGTTTTTTATTCTGGTAAAGCAATTAAGGTTGTTGTAATCTATATGGGTCAATGAATTAGGGTTTTGGATACTGCAAGATCCTATATATTGTATTGTAAATAATGAAGTTGATTGATGACTAAATTAAAGGTGTGGTTCTAAACGTTTTGTTGGTTTTCCCAGTTGAGGGTTTCCATGGTAAATCTCTGAGTATTATGTGTGATTGACATTATTTACTTTTCTGTTTATAAAGAATTTGTGTATGCATTGCTTACTGTGTAGGTTTAGGACCTACACATCAAAATTTGCAACCCTTTCTTTTATTATAATAGAAATAACAGATTTGTTACTGTTAAAAGAAAGGGTTTTTAATTGCATGATTACTGAATCTTTCTAAACCAACTTCTGTTCATACAAGTATGACAAAAATTCATGATGCTCTTTTGAATATATGTAATTATTATTAAAATTTGAATATCTTGTGTACTTTTTATTCTACTGAGTCATTTACCACTTCAACGGTCAGTTTGGAGCCGAGTTGCAAGTTTGGGCAAACAATTCAAATCTAGTTCCAAACATGATAACATTGGTATGTACTCACACTTAGTTACAGCTCGTTGTATATTATCCAACAGGTATAGCTGAAGCGTAAAATCTGTAACCCATTCTTGTATTTTAATAGAAAAAGAGGATTTGTTCTTCTTAGCAGAAAAAGTCTCTTACTTACACAGTCACGGAATCTTGCTAAACTAACAAACATGTGTTTATAATACACTACACGCATGAAGGAAATTCACGATGTTCTAAGCAAGTCCTTCCTTTCTAACTCATTTTTCTTCCACGTTACTCTTGTTCTCTTAATATGCCCGTTGCCCAAGGTACCTTTTCAACTTTTTTATCTCTTTCTTGAACCATCTACGTACGATTTTATTAAAAGTTGTGTGCAACAACAGAGTAACTGTTATGGTCAATCCTGTAACAATGCACAGTATTGAAGTGCTTCAAGTAAACACGCTCAATCTAGCATGGAATAAACTCTCCTGAAATCTTGATTATTCATGTGCAAACTTAGCTACCTTCCTTGTGTTCGTAACATCATGATTTCATTACAAGCAACTTCAGACAGCAGCCTCGAACAGATTACCTCTTTCATAATAAGCTTGTAACAAAAATTCTTGAAGAAACTTATAGTCTGGTATCAAATACAGAAAGAGAATAATATTGCATAGCTCGTAAGAATACTTATTCTATTCACACTAGGCATAAATTTTAAAAGTGCCAGTAACATTTCCATTTTTAATGTAAGACCACTTGAAAATACGTAGACAAGTCTCCAGTAGAAACGTTCAAGAAACAAGTTCTTGGATATGCTGTTTTAGTAAGGCATTGATTTAGGATCTTTCGTGCTTCATTTGATGCTATCACTCAATATCCAATGCCACATGCTCATTCAAGTTATCCAGAAGTGGCATATCTCACAAAAAATGCGATTCAAGAGAGCTAATTTAGAATGAAAATCAGGCAAGTTAGCTGCAAAGATAAAAATAACATGCCAAACGCTGAAAAAATGTTCTTGAAACAGGCTCAAGTGAACTATAATACCAGCCAAACGTTAAGGACATGTCGAACATTGAAAACCAAAGATCTTGAAACAAGGTTGAATCCCCCGACAAAAGTCAGCAAAGCAAAGGAAACAATATCATTTAACCAGATAAAGTCTGTCTCTATGTCTTTATCTGTCTCTATGTCATCAGAATGACATGTAAATGGTGCCAAAAGCCGCAGAACAAATCATGCAGTAACCATCCAACGCTAAATTTGCTTGCGACCAACTAACAAATAATCTTTAGTGTAAATAGAACAACGCAATGCTTAGAGCGATTTTAAATGTACAAGCGCAACAATTAAACTCTCTCCAAATAATATCAAATATTTAAAAAAACAAACAAACAAATGGATGATTAGACAAGCAGGAAAGAGCGGGACAACATGCATCTCCTTCCTATGGAAAGGCATTCTCGGGAAAACCTTTAATGGAGATGCTACTATGTTACACTTGGGTTAGTTACGTACAGATCTCATTTAGTCATTAATTATCATGCTAGATTAGGCAGTTTCAGAATAGAATTGGAATCATTTGCGATGGGTACCAAAGCAGATACACTGGCTATTCTTGCCTATGTTGGAAGAGAAAACTCACATGCCTCTACTTCCAAGTAATGTATGATTGTATGGCATTTGTTTTTGTGAGACTGATTGTATTGCATTTGTTTTTGTGAGAATGGATGAAAATAAGATGATTTTTTTATATGAAAAAACATTAATAAACATAAACACAGATATCAAGTTACCTTCTCAGGTGGCACGCTATCAAACACATAAACCTCTCCCTGGTATGAAAGAGTGAGCTGATTCGTTGCCTGAGAGCGAACAGGTACAATCTTCTGGGAATCTCCAAGGTTACATCCAGAGGAAGGAATATCGCCCTCCATGCTATCGTTCTCGCCATCACCATCATCTTGCTCTTCTCCCAGCCCATTATCATCACTATGGTGGAGCGAATGCCCATGTTCATGAATGTATTGCAACTGGAGATGCCGCGGCTCTCCTCCCTGGGCTTCCGGGTGGCCGCCGACACCTCCCTCAACATGACCTTGCATGTGCACATCATGCAGATGAACATGGTGGCCGCTCACATGTCCTTGAGAAGTGGCATGTATGTGCTGTTGCCTGTGCGCATAGTAACCATGCTGCTGCGGTTGAGGGTGGTTGTGGACACCTTGAGAATTAGCATCCAGATGATCCGCGTCCGACATCTTTTTTACATAACTCTAATTGAATTTATGTCAAATGCCGGAACACCAGATATAATCAACCCTTTAAACTCAGGTCAAGTTATGAACCCTAGTAACACCCTCCCGGCATCCCACTGACTAATAATTCGTCAATCACTAACAAGAATTAAGGTCTTTTCGCAACACTTAGTGGCCTGAACCATTTTAATCACTAACAAGAATTAAGGTCTCTTCGCAACACTTCGTGGCCTGAACCATTTTAAGAAAAAAAACTTGTCTTCAAAATTCCCATAAACAACCCAAGCCTGCCGCTTTCTGCTCAGAACTGTAAAAATATCTTTGTTAACTTCCACAAACTCTCGCATATATCAAAATGCAGCGTCAATCCTTACTTGCGACATTTAAAGTGGCCCAAACCCTCTGTAAATGGCAGTTAGTTATAATTCTTAACCTAATCTCACAGGGTACCCAAAAACCGCAAATACGATACAGCAACAAGTTTAAGCAAGTGTGCACAAATAGGGGAGGCATTGACTGTGCAAACGGTCAGAATCCATGGGAATCGAACTCGTGACCTCGGCTACCGACTGAATTTTTTTATTGAATTAATAAATGAATATCCATTTACAATTAAATAGTTTTTGTGGGTGATGTAATTTTACAGAGACCGACCCTGAAACTGGATTCGGGTTAGAGCGAACTGGGAAGCTTTGAGTGCTTGGATCTGTGTACCTTCGTTTTCAAATCCTGGCCGCACGTTATTGAGTAATGCGCAGGGATATAAGGCCATAGCATCGATGCGTGTCGAGCAAGGAACAATCTTCGGTTTCCTCCTTCGAGATTGGGGTAAAGATCCCGCTACTTTAATCCATCACCATCCGATCTCCCGAGGATGAGGGACCCCGCCCGGCCAATCAATGAATTCAATCACCCTTCTTCTGTGTCCCAACAAGAAAACGATGATGAAGATGAACGATTTACCGACAGTGAAATATGCATTTTATTCGTCTTTCATCATTAAAATCAAAAATTCATAAATGATGGTGATAATAGAATCATTCAAACCGTGAAAATGCTTAATATTATTTAATGTTAAGAATCTACCTTAACAAAAAGAAAAAGTCAATGTATTATTACAGAAAGGTCGTTGGATAAACATTTCAATATTTACGTATGATGATTTGTTTTTATAATCCATTTTAATTTTAATTTTAAAAATTATATAGGTGGTTATGAATTAATGAAATGAATTGGTTATGGAAAGTACGAAAACAATTTATGTAAATAATGTAATTACGGGTAAATTTAGTTTTTTTACTCGTTAGTTGTATAACTAGAAGAAGTTATGTAACGAAGTAGCCAATATTAATTAGGATTGCCCCAGAGGCTTGTATAACTAGAAGAAGTTATGTAAAGAAGTAGCCAATATTAATTAGGATTGCCCTAGAGGCTTGTAACCATGGAGAATCATTCTTGATTAATAAGATTTTCAATCTCTTCCCCGTGGAGGTTTCCTTCCCACACTATCAAGGTTTTACCAAGTAAAAATTTATTTGTTGTGTTGTGTATTTTCATTTGGTTTCCCATTCAGTTTCCTCCATATAGTTCTTCCTCATTTAATCTTGTTTTATAGTTAAGTTCACCCCATATAGTTCTTCCTCGTTTAATCTTGTTTTATAGTTAAGTTCACCACGGAGAATCATTATTGATTAATAAGATTTCCAATCCCTTGCCCTGTGGAGGTTTCCTTGACACACTGTCAAGGTTTTACAACGTAAAAAATTATTTGTTGTTTTTCATTTGGTTTCCCATTCAGTTTCTTCCATGTAGTTCTTCCTCATTTAAGCTTGTTTTATAGTTAGGTTCAACAAGTGGTATCAAAGCTAGTTGGGTCGTTGAGATCGTTGAGAAAGTCTATCAACATGGTCTTGAAGAGAACGTCGATCTTGCCCGCCACCTAGAAGTGAAATTTAAAATTTGTTTCATTGAGGCCGATTGTCTGAGCACAAAGAAGAGATACACTCTTGTAGAACAACAACCTGAAAGAAAGAAGCTCTGCTGCTGGAGAGAATGAACCGTTTGAGCCTTCGTGATAGAATCGTTGAAAGTTATTGTCGACCTGCTCATTGTTGAAGGCTTATTGTGGAGAATTCATTGGTCAAAGCAATGTTGATTTCTTAAAGCCACACATAAAGAATCTGTTGGTCAAAGAGAAAAGACAAAGTCGTCCGTCGATTGAAATTGAAAGGATGGGAAAGGGAATCTGCTCCAAGTCTGAGAAAGTTTGTCGTTGTCGTCAGTTGAGTTGCGTTTGAAGAAATCTTGTCTGCACGAGCAAAGGTCAAAGAAGTTGTCGTTTCAAAAGAAATAATGTTGCCAAGAAAGGACTTGTCGCTATCATTGGAGAGGGATGAAATTGAGACGTTGGGTGCTCGAAGTATGTCACTACTGCCAAAAAGAAATTTGTCATAGCCAGGAAGAGCTGCTATCAAATGGGACATGAGAGAGAGATAGAGAGACTGCTTGCTGTCAAGTTAAGAAAGTTATCGGGTAACTTAATTAGCAAAAAAATGGATAGGGTTTGAAGGTTTGAGGAAATTCTATATTTTTTTTCTAAGCAATGTTTATCTCAGAATCTCAGATATATATTTTTTTAAAGAAACATAACTTTTTGAAATTCTTGAACGTGAAACGGAGTAGGGTTTATTGAGCAGTAATGAGAAAAAATTGGAAGAGGAGGAGAAATTTCCTAGAAACCAGAATTTTTTAAGAAACCCTAGCTGAAAGAAGCGAAACCAGATTTTATTTTGAAAGCATAGTTGAAGGAAGGAAACCCTAGTAGGAGGATTTATAGGAAGAAATGGCAAAAATGATAAATGTTAAATTTGAGGTGGAGAAGTTCACCAGCAAGAACAATTTCGCATTATGGAAATTGAAAGTTAGGGATTTGTTGGTGCAACAAGGATTGCACAAAGCTTTAGATGGGGTTAAAAAGAAACTTTTTAGCATGACAGATTGGGATTGGGAGGACTTGGATGCCCGAGATCTCAATACCATTAGGTTGTGCCTAGCAGATGAAATTCTCTTTAACATTGTTGAAGAAACCTCGGCATCAGGTTTATGGGGAAAACTTGAAACATAGTATATGACCAAATCTTTAACCAATAGAATTTATCCGAAAAGGTAGTTGTACAATCTTCGGATGAATGAGGGTACAAAAATTGCAAAACATTTAAATGTTTTTACTTATTTGTCAATTGTCGAATATGGAAGTTAAATTTAAGGAAGAAGACAAAGATATCACCCTGTTGTGTTCTTTGCCCGAGTCATGGGACCACTTTGTAACTTCTATCAGTTTGAGCACAGCTAAATCTTTGGAATTTGATACAGTTGTGGAAGTTGTGTTATCTGAAGAAGTGAGGAAGTCCAGTATTGAAACCTCTGCACCAGAAGCCATGGAAACCAAATGTTGGTCAAAGGAAAGAGGGGAGAAAGCAAGGAGTTCTTCCAGATCAAAATCAAAGGGCAAAAAGTGTAAAGTCAAATGTTGGTATTGCAACAAAATTGAACACCTCAAGAAAAACTGTTGGAAATGAAAGGAGTCTAAAAACCAAAAGAAAGAGGCAAATCAAGTTGATTCAGGTATGATTGATGAAGTTTTATCTACTGAATTGGGTATGGTAGATGAAGCTTTACCTGTTTGTAATGTCTCTTAGAATTATGAAAATTGGTTGTTAGATTATGGTGCTTCTCATCACATGAGTCTGCACAGAAACTGGTTTACTTCATTGAAGTTGTGAATGTTAGTTCTGTGTTTATAGGAAATAATGTATCTTGTCAGACTGTTGGGATGGTAAATATCTGAATTAAAATGTATGATGATACTGTTAGAACATCAACTAATGTTAAACATGCACCTGAATTGAGAAAAAAAATTGAATTCTTTGGGAGTGTTGAACTCGAAAGGTTATAAATTTACAGGTCAAAATGGAGTGCTGAAAATTTCAAAAGGTGCTTTGGTTATTATGAAGGCAGAGAAGATCGAAAACCTTTACAGACTCAAATGAAGTACTTAGGTCAGTGAGGCAGCAATTGTATCTGAGAAAGCAGAAGATGGTACTCGCCTATGGCATCAGTGTCTAGGTCATATGAGCGAGAAGGGTCTTCATGTACTGATGAATCACAACTTGCTTCCTGATTTAAAATCCTTGAGGTCGGATTTTTGTAAACATTGCGTGTATGGAAAACAATGTAATCATAAATTTAAAACTGGTAGTCATAATAGTAAAGAAAATTCGGACTATATTCATTCTGATCTTTGGAGACCATCTCCTACTGTATCTTATGGAGATGCATTATACTTCTTAACACCTATTGATGATTTCTCTAAAAAGTCGAGGTCTATGTGTTGAAAAGAAAATCTGATGTATTTAATGCTTTTAAGCAATTTAAAGCTATGGTGGAAAAGAAAACAGGCAAATCAATTAAATGTTTAAGAACTAACAATGATGTGAATTACTTCCCTAGAATTTGAACAATATTGTAATGATGAAGGGATTGTTAGACATAAAATTGTTGTTTATACTCCTCAGCAAAATAGTGTTGCTGAAAGTATGAATCAGACTCTTATGGAGAGAGCAAGAAGCATGATCAACAATGCTAACTTGCAAAAGGAGTTGTGGGCAGAAGCAGTATCTACTGCTTGTTATTTAGTTAACAAATCACCTTCATTTGCCATTAATTGTAAAATTCCTGAAGAAATTTGGTCGAGTCACTGTTGTGATTATTCACATTTAAGGATTTTTTGTTGTGATACCTATGCTCTTATTCCAAATAATCAGTGTTCAAAGTTAGACCTGAAAGCGAAATGTCATGTCTTTGTTGGGTATGACTATGCGATGAAAGGATATAGGTTGTGAGATCCTTATTCATGGAAGATAGTCACTAGTAGAGATGTAACATTTGATGAATCTTCTCTTCTAAAATCAGAGGTTGAAAAAGTTGAACATGAACAGGTATCGCCGAATCAACAAATTCAGTTGGAGGCTAAACCTTTTTTATGAAATTCAAAAAGAAGGAGAGATTTATGAAGGAAAAAGTGAAGAAGATGCAATATTGAAGTTCCAAAACCGGTTCAACAACCAGTCACTCTAAGAAGGTCTACGAGGGAAAGGAAAACACCCAAAAGGTATGAAGATTTTTCTTCATCTATTGCATTGATTACTGAATATGGTGAACCTTCTTGCAAGAAGAAGTGGATGATGCAGATAGTGAAAAGTGGAAACAGGCTATGGACGAAGAAATGGATTCCTTGGCCAAGAACAAAACCTGGGATCTTGTAGAACTTCCTAAAGGCAGAAGTGTTGTCGGATGCAAATGGATATTCAAATTGAAGCGAAATGTTAATGGAAGTATCGAGAGGTATAAGGCAAGGCTGGTAGCAAAAGGATTTTCTCAGGTTGAAGGTATTGACTTTCATGATATTTTTTCACTAGTCGTAAAACTTGTTTCTATTTGTACTGTGTTGGCACTAACTGCATTAGTTGACCTTGAGTTAGAATAGTTAGATGTTAAAACAACTTTTCTACATGGTGATTTGAATGAAGAGATTTATATGGAACAACCAGAAGGTTTTGTACAAGGTCACAGCAGAAGATTAGTTTGCAAGCTCATGAAATCATTGTATGGCCTGAGGCATTCTCCTAGGTAGTGGTACAAAAAGTTTGACTCCTTCACGGTAAGCCAAAACTTTACTAGAAGTGAGTATGATCATTGTGCATACTTTAAGAGTTTCAATGACATATTCATTATCTTGATCTCATATGTTAACGATATGCTTATTGCAAGCAAAAGTATGGAAGAGATCAATAGGTTAAAGGTTTAGCTCTCTAGGATGTTTGATATGAAGGATCTTGGAGCGGCAAAACATATCTTGGGCATGGAGATACAAAGAGACAGGAAAAATGGAAAGCTTTGGTTATCACAATAGAAGTATGTGGAAAGAGTGCTTGAAAAGTTTGATTTGAACAATGTGAAACCTGTTAATGTTCCATTAGCTTCCCATTTTAAGTTTTCTTCAGTTTTGAGTCCTATAGCTGATGAAGAAAAGAAGTACATGTCTCATGTACCATATGCAAATGTGGTAGGCAACTTAATGTATGCGATGGTATCTATAAGGCCTGAAATTTCACATGCAGTTGGAGTTGTCAACAGGTTCATGGCAAATCCAAGAGAAGAACATTGGCGAGCGTTGAAATGGGTGCTTCGATATTTGAGAGGCACAAGTGACCATTGCATCATCTTTATTGGTGGTGAAGGATTAGTTTGCGAATATGTGGATGTTGATTATGTAGGTGATTTGGAAAAAAGAAGATATACTACATGTTATGTCTTTACTCTTGCAGGTGGATCAATTAGTTGGATGTCAAAGCTTCAAAAAACAGTTGCTTTGTCTACTATCGAAGCAGAGTATCTAGCTGCTTCAAATTCCAGTAAAGAAGCAATATGGTTGAAAGGTCTACTTGATGAAATTGGAAGGACGCAGGAGAAAGTGAATGTATTCTGTGATAGTCGGAGTGTTATTCATTTGCCTACAGATCTAGTTGATCACAACAAGACCAAGCACATTGATGTAAGGTACCATTTTGTGAGACATGTGATCGACGACTTAAAAGTAGCTCTCAAGAAGGTCCATACACAGGAGAATAGTGCAGACATATTCACGAATCCAGTTACAGTAGACAAGTTGTGATGGTTCTTGGATTCTCTTGGCTTGCAGAATAGGCGATGAATGGGAATGGAAAAGGGATTAGGAAAATTGTTGTCAAGGTGGAGATTGTTGAAAGAATGATAACAATTTATGTAAATAATGTAATTATGGGTAAATTTAGATTTTTTATCAGTCATTCAGCTGTATAACGAGAAGGAGTTATGTAAAGAAGTAGCACATATTAATTGGGATTGCCCGAGAGGCTTGTAACCATGGAGAATCATTCTTGATTAATAAACTTTCCAATCTGTTGCCCCGTGGAGGTTTCCTTGACACATTGTCAAGGTTTTAGCATGTAAAAAATTATTTGTTATGTTGTGTGTTTTGATTCAGTTTCCCATTCAGTTTCCTCCATATAGTTTTTCCTCGTTTAATCTTGTTTTATAGTTAAGTTCAACACTTTCCCAACCTTCCAACAATCCCTTCGCTGAAAAGACAATGCCAAGAAACTAATGTTAACATATTCCCATAACTTTCTTTGATGTCTTTGAACGCATCACATTCCAAAATGAAATGTTTTTCCAATTACACTGCCCCAGACATGCAAAATGTACACACTCGTTCTTCCCAAGCTTCTTTAGGCCTTTTCCACAGTCTTGTTTCACACCGAAGTTGATGCGAGTTAGTTCTTAATTGAGCAATAATAAACTTTTCCCTCCACGGAATGTTAGCTCCAATGTACTCTTTTTGTTGGAGATCACAGGTAGGGTTGAATTCCTCAATGTAGTACTTTTTCTTTCTACCCAACTCTTTTCCGCATACATGTTTACAAAACTTCTCCATAACAAAATTATTTAGCTCATTGTTATTTGTGGGGTAAGCATTGAGGTAGATATCCCATTTTTGCATCCATGCATAGTTTTGTCTCATCCATGTTTTCTTTCTCTCACTCATGTATTCATTGAAGATAACATTAGGCCATCTACCTACTCCCATTTGCTCAATTCTTTTTAGATATATTATGAGTCGCACCATATCAATTGCTTCAATATGAGTTGCTCCTGTTTCACTCAACATTATCTCATAAGGTACCGAAAATTTTATTTTGAACATGCTCATGATCAAGTGTTTTTGGATTTTCTCAATTTATTTCCATTTTGAGACGAGGGTGCTACTAGCCCACAATTCACACCCATATAGCATCACTAGACAAACTAGGAGTCCAAAAAGCACTTTAATCGTTTCCAATCCCATAACTTTGCCTCTCTACATTTGTTTTGAAGAGCATGTAATGCTTCCCACCCTCCTACAAATATCTTCTTTCCGCAGTCCTCCCAATTAAGTTTGTTGTTGAAATCAATCCAAAGGTACTTGTACTCATTTACTTCTTCAAGAATGTTGCCTTCAAAGAAGAACGTACACTAGCTCTGCTTCCTTTTATTAGAGAAAATCATTATCTTGATCTTGCTAGTATTAACTTGCATCCCCACTGCTCTACAAAAATGCTCAAGGGCCTATAGGTGCATTTGCAATCCATGGGTTGATTTAGAAATCAATACAAGATCATTAGCATATAAAAGAATTTTTATCACATCTCCCCCAACCGAAAACCATCGCCACCTTGCAGATTTAGCCACTCTTCCAGTTTATCAATACATAATCCAAAAATAGTAGGGGATAGAGGGCAACCTTACTTCACTCCCATTTCGCTTCTAAAGCTTTTTGAAATACCCGTTGAAGTTCTAATTTTGATTTTCACCTCTTCATAAAGTCTATGGACAACGACTCTATAATGTAAAGGAATTTCAAGTTTTTCCATTCTACGTCACAACTTATCTCCAGGGACTATGTCATATTTTTTGCTCTTTTGCACTTCTCAAGTGCAATTTGAATTATATTTGTTAACTCGTGACTGTTGAAGCTTTGGAAACCAATTTTCTCCTTCTAAATTAATCTCTTTATCATTGTCTTGGTGTTAGAAGAATTTTGCCCCTTGATAGTGATTGCCAAGAGCATTGGGTTTTCCGCCTATGTTGCCTTTCTTTTAACCATGATAATTTTATATAAATTGGGTTTGGTCTGATTTCAACTCCCAAATATGCTCTTCAATCTTAACTTCGTCTATCTTTTCTATCAAGCTTTGTGAACAAATCACAGAGTCAACGACACTTGCCCCATTGTATGTGTTGCAAGTGAAGTTCTCGGACCTTTTCCATCTATCTAGACCATTGCAAATAATTAAGTTGACAACACCACACAGTGTAAGCAACTCCTCTCCAAAATGGTATGCTCAAATTACTTGGCTAGATTTATATTTTATATTTTCTCAATATTAATAATTAATTAAATTTAATGGTTTTTAATCAAAAAATTATTTATATTCGATTAGTGAGATTTTTTTATTTTTTTATTAATAAAAATAATATAATTTAAGGTAGGTAAGGTTCAATTTCCATAAGGGCATAACTTTAAGCTTTGAGGACACCTTAAAGTAATGGTCGAACATGGGTGCACTTAAAGAAATTATACACATAATGGATCAAGGCCCACCCTCATGTCCTTCTATTTAAAAGCACTCGAAGAAACTATATTAAACATGGTTATGTGACACATGCACACATAAATGAATTAAAGTTCACCCCATATCTTTCTTCAAAAAGTCAATTCTAGGAGACATGTTGTAAATGCGTGTTGGTGGCATTTATGAAATAGTTATATATGATGAAATAGTGGCAAAAAATGGTCGAAGTTACCGATTCTCTAAAAATTCTAGTTCTAGTTAAAAAATAATATAGTTTAGCTAGACACCAAATTGATGTATAAGATCCCTTTATTTGTAAGATAAGGGACCTTGTTCAATTATTTCCCTGTAAAAGTTTACAAAAGTGTGCATACTCTACCCACTCTTGATTTAAAAAAAAAATGGTAAATTATAATTCCATTAATTAATGAAAACTTTAATTATGAATTCTTATATCAAAAGGATTTTGTGTGAAGGACATATTATATGACCTTATATATATTTATTTGTATATCTATATAAAAAAGTTAGGTCTTCAATTTATCTAATTCCCATTTAAATTACAATTTTTAAATATTAAATTATACCTTTAACTAACTATTAAGGTAAACCACTCTAAAATTATTCTAATATAATTATATATATTAATATATATATATATATAAAGTTTATTAGGTGGTCACCAATGATAACTAACTTCCTTTAAATTATCAAATTGACTTTTTGACTCTGGTCCCTAAGTCAAAAATTAGTCGTTGGAGGCTCTGCTCAGATTATTTAACATGCAAAGTTGGATATGTTTCTTCAACTTGTCCTGATGGTGAACCACACTGGTTGGTTCGAAACGCGTCGACAAAGGTCCTTTTATATGTGATTTACACCGAAGTTCTAATGATTCAAATCATCACAATAAAAAATGAAATAAAATAAAAAAAACCAAAGTGAGAATTTATCTCATTTAAAAATTATTTTAAAATAATAAAAGAAGAAGTTGAATATATCTACTTATTAACTCATTCTTTAACAATAATATTTTAAATGATATTTTTCTTATTAGTATTAGATTTGCTAACTTTTATTGTAAATTTATTTACTATAAAAAAATTATATATTGTTGTCAAAGGATTTTAGCTTGAGTAGTTTGGTGAACAATTTATTTTTTGTACTAGGCAGGTTCAAGTCTGACATGTTGTAATTCACCTATTTGTGGCATTCATGAAATAGTTGTACATAATGTAACAGTGGCAGTGGAGTTAGTTCTTATTAAAAAAAATGTATATATTATTAATTGGTTTTTTGTTGGACGATTGAGAAGAAAGATTGTTATATTCATCATTCAAATTCAATACTCACAATTAACAAATTAAATTCATAATGAATATATAATTATAACCAGCCTAGATCCATCTTAATATCAAGCCACTAGGGATCAAATCCTATCTAAACTCATTAATTTATACCTTATAAATAATACATTATAAACAATGTAAAATAAGATATTGATTGCATTGATTTTAGTGAATATTATTACATGCAAATGTGATTGAATTAATTGATTGCAGTGATTTCAGTGAATGTTATTGGATTGCATTAATTTAAGTGTGATTGAATTAATTGATTGCATTGATTTCAATGAATACTATTGGATTGCATTAGTTTTAAGTGTGATTAAATTTTTGCATTGGTTTGAGTGAATACTATTAGATGCATCGCGTAGTCTAACAAGGCAGAGGAGTTGCCCGGAAAGTTATGGAAATTTCGGTCTTATCTAGAAAAAATCAGGCGATAATTTTTGTAAATCTAAGTTATAGTCATTAAACTTCAAAATTTTAAGTGTCCTAGAAGTTTTTGATGGTGCTGAATCCATTTCCACCATCAAAAACATTATTCAAACACTGCCTCTACAATATTTTTTGATTTTTTTTTTGCTCGGATTTCGGTCACTTTTCGTCGTCCAAGCAATTCATTCGCCTCATTAGACAACTCCTTAGATGCATTAGTTAAGGGTGATTGAATTATTTGTTTGCATTGATTTCAGTGAATACTATTGGATTGTTTTGATTTGATTATACATGGATCTACAACCTAATATGGAGAGATGTTGTCACGTAACATTACATTTAAAAATAATAAAATAATATTAAAAATAGTAATAGTCGGTCATAATTAAAATACTTAAATATGCAGCCTTAATTTTACATAACATATATAGAGAGATATAACGTAACTAAAAGTAATTTTTTTTTTACCTTTTAACATGAGGGAGAAATGTAATTTCTTCACCACTTAATATGGAGATGACATAATTAGTATTATTGATATTATATGATGTGTAATTCTTTCTACCTTCAGTTGTATGTGATATTTAAAACAAAAATAGATTAATAATATAAATAAATCATTGTCGACCATAAGTAAAAATCCTCTTACTGTGGATTCTCCGATCAAAGATTCAAAAATCACAAACCACAGATCTCTGAAATCCAACATAATTTTATATCTACTTTATATAGAGAATAACAAGGAAAGAAAAATATCAATAACAAAGGAAAGTTTAATGTGGGTTGTAAATAAAATATTTCAATACATAGGTTAAGTGAAAGAGTTTAACATGAGAGAGAGAGAGAGAGAGAGAGTTATTATTCCATTAATAGTTGCTTTCTAATTCATTGTACTAGGGAAATTTTGTAATTCTTTCAATTATTAATATGGTCTATATCTATCAATGGCCGAGAGGGATCAAATCTCTTTTCACTCTAAAAGATGATTGCATCTCAAGAATCAATGATGTATAGTTCGGGTGGTTGGGAAGGTTTAATGATAGCCTCCCCACCTAGGTTCCATTCACGAGACGTAACTATGTTGAATAATCCTGAAAAGGGTTCTCAAGAGATTTGATTGAAATTTTTTATTTCATCATTTTACTTATTAGTCATCTCTATTTTCTTAATATACTAGACAATTGATCCATCTTAAAATAAAATAATCATATTATTTAGATTTTCAATCAATTTTGTGTGACTCCACACCCCTGGAACTAGCCTAGATCTATCTTAATTCTCGATTTATCAAGCTCCCAAAGGGATCAAATCTCTTGAGGTGGAAACTTATCTTGAAGTTTTGCACTCAAAAAAGAGGTTTACACCTCGAGAGATTTGATCCCTAGCAGCTTGATATTAAGATGGATCTAGGCTGGTTATAATTATATATTCATTATGAATTTAGTTTGTTATTTATGAGTATTGAATTTGAATGATGAAGATAACAATCATTCTTCTCAATTGCCCAACAAAAAACCAATTTATAATATATACATTTTTTTTAATAAGAACTAACTCCACTGCCACTGTTACATTATGTACAACTATTTCATGAATGCCACAAATAGGTGAATTACAACATGTCAGACTTGAACCTTCCTAGTACAAAAGATAAATTGTTCACCAATCTACTCAAGCTAAAATCTTTTGACAACAATATATAATTAATGAGTTTAGATAGGATTTATTTTTTATTAGATTGTGACCATATGGTAGTAAAGTGGTCAATCCAATAGTATTCACTAAAATCAATGCAATCAATTAATTCAATCACATTTGCATGTAATAATATTCACTAAAATCAATGCAATCAATATCTTATTTTACATTGTTTATAATGTATTATTTATAAGGTATAAATTAATGAGTTTAGATAGGATTTATTTTTTATTAGATTGTGACCATATGGTAGTAAAGTGGTCCACCTTTATCCAGTGTTACATACCCAAATATATATTAATTAATAAAATTTACTTTTAATTTACAAATTATATATTATAAAAATTTTAAATTTTCATCCAAACTTTTATGAAAAAATATAATAGCATTTGAAGTACAAAATTCAATAACCATAATACCATATAATAGCCAAAAATTCAATTTTTTTTTTTTTTTTTTTTTTTTTTTTTTTTTTTTTTTTTTTTTTTTTTTTTTTTTTTTTTTTATTTTAAAAACATAATTTTGCCCAAACTTCTATATATTTTCACATATTTTATGATGATGTTCTACCTAAGTTGCTATGAGGCAATGAATCAAACCAATGTGCACACATACCATTTTGCAAGCTCAAATAAGGTAGTTTACTAAATCTAGCTTTACAAGAAAAGATATTGTTTTGTCCTATTACACAAGAGAAAGTCATGATCTACTTGCGATGAAAGAAATACTTGAAAAATAAACCCTAATCCGCTGCATAAAATAAATGACAGAGAAATAAACCTAGTCTAGGTGCATAAAGTAAATACCGTGAAGTCAACCCTAAACTACTGCATCCAAAGCAAATCATATTCTAAGGACAAGCACTAACAAATGATTAAAGGAATATCAATGTGAACTATCCTTGCGCTATGGAATTAATGAAAAACAACTAACCCCAATTGCATAAATAAAATCACGGTGATGAAAAGAAGAGTTCTAAGGGATCTTTGATTTTCCTCAAGCTTGTTTCCAAGGCCTATAAGATGTTGTGGAAGGGCAAGAAGCAAAAATTAGGCTTAAGGAGCAATTATGGTCAAGTTCGGGAGGATTCTGTGAGGTGATATAGGATGCTACAAAATGCGCTATATTGATACATGATTGCATCTAAAAGCATTCTAAGGGCTCTAAAATGGATTTGAAGGTGGGTAAAGATGACAGAAGGTTGGGGAAGAGTATGGAAGACCTTTCCAAGATTATTTATCCGTAGGAGTCCATCTTGCACAAGGGGAAATGGAAACCAATAGCCTCTAGTAAATTTGTGATGTAATTTTTGTGTGCAGGTCATGTAGAAAAATGAATGAGAATGGAAGGAGGGTGTTAGGGAAGATGGTGGATATGAAAATGGAAATGATGTTGTTTTTCCCTACAAGCTACTAGGTATCACCTGCACACAAAAAGGTTATTCAATTAAAAAAATATCAAGATCTAAAGGATGCCAAAAATACTAATTGCATAAAATCAAATTGTAAAGGAAAGGACGAGATGAATTTAAACCATTATCTAACTATTGCATTAAGAGAACAACTATAATTTTGTGCTTGCCATTACAAAACCTACAATCACACTTTCCAAGCATAATGACTAATAAATTTATAGAGGCAAAGTATTTTTTTTTATATAAACAGATCTTGAAAAGGAGACATTGTTAAACTAAGTATAGAAAAGAAAATGCATATCAGAAATGTAGAAGAGAGAGAGACTTAAGTGTTTGGGTTGGGCCCTAACCTAAGAAAACTCAACTGTCTTGAAACACACTTAGACTGAAGGCAAAAAAATGTTTTTCATTTATCTCATAAAGTGTTCAAATACATGACATGGAAATTGAAATGACAAGTAACAAGCTCTAACTCTAACAGTCATTATACTCCTCCTAAAAGTTGACTCCTTGGAAGGAGGGTTACTTCCCTCCAAAATACCTATAAAAGTTGATCTAGTCTCCTGAGATCCTCGTAGCCATTGAGTGTAGTAACTGCCCAATATCCAACCGAGTTGTTAGGGAGTTAATGTAGGGAACAAGCCACCTACACTTTCTCCAGTTGGTCTCCAACATACTTCTACACAATAAATGCTCCTTGTCATGCACATTCAACATGTTAGGCTATAGGATATGACATATATTCCTTAACCTCCTTAATGAGCACATTATAGTACAAAAAGATGTCATCAAATGTAAAGAGATATGTAAGTGTATGTTGAAGGATGGCTAGATGAGCCTCGATTTGTACCTTTTTAGGAGACGCGTCATTACCCGCTACTGAAAATTTGGCTCACCTTATGAGCAACTCAGTCACTTAATTGCATCTCATTCATGTCCCTAGTGGCCTCCTTGACATTCCAAGGTATCTTAGATGGAAGGCCTTCTTAAGGGTGGAAGTCTACATTTTGTTCTATGTCTGCCCATTCTCATTGCTCTTCGGCCTTCTCTCTTCTTTCCTATAGTCCCAATAGCAAAGGAGGGCTAAATTTAAGCCCAATCCAATTGATTTTCAGCCCTTGAACTATTCTCTTGTATAAGGTTTTCCTCTACAAGGAATTTCTTAGTCTTTATGGAGAGTGGTACTCTTTGATTCTTAGCCCATGTGGTAAAGAGTGTCACCTCCTCCAATTAGTCTGTCAACTCTCAGTCCCTAGAAATTTGAAAATATCCTCGAAGTGCAGGATTGCTTGTTCTTGTCTCTCTATGTAAGATGGTATCAGTCTAGGGTCTTCAACAATAAGTCTATGATTATTGGTGACAAGACGAGGTCCTCCCAGTTCTGCTCTAATCCATAAAGGTTCATTTTCCTCCCTAGTTATGACCATTTTGATCTCCTTGGTCCTTGCTTATTCATGTGTAAGCAAAGAGGCCAATTCCATTAATTGTACATCTCCCATTATTGAGTTGGGATCCCAAAATTTCATGTCAGACAATATCAATTTATGCACGAAAAATTAAGGAATTTTAGCTATATCCTCAATACTGGCTTTTTGACATAACTCAATAATTTTTTTGTAATCTTGAAAAGGGAGAGAGTTATGATGGGCTAAAGTTTTGATTTGGAGTTTGGACCATTGTTCCTTTAGGAACAATGAGTAAGTCTTTGGATGATTCCTGCATTGAATGGCCTCCATGGTCAAGCTTGCCATGGTGGCAAGCTGCTCATCTTTCTCTTGTAGTTGGTCCTTTATTCTCTTGTTTTCTATTTGCAGTTGCTCCCTCATATTTGCCTCTTCAAATACAAAATAAATAGTCTCCTCTCCCATTTTTTCATTTTCTCCTCCATTATCCCTACATCTTCCACTCCTTTGGATCTTAAAATCTGCATCCTTCTATGGGTTCCATCTCTTTCTTTCCCTAATTCAAATAGGAGTGGAACTGCAAATTTGGAAGGATTTATTTTCCCCACTCAAAAAATTTGGAGTATGACCCAAGGTTAGGTTGAGGCTATAACTCTTGTAGGGTTGGATCTTACTCTTGTAACCCCTCATCTCCTATTCTTAGTTGTGCACCACCTTCCTGTAGCATTGCTTTGCTTTCCTGTAGCATTGTTCCACCTTCTTGTAGCATTGTTAAGCCCTCTTGTAGCATGGTAGATTCCTCTTGCAACATATGGGTCTGTTTAGTCTTGGCTCCCCTGGTGCTTGGTTTCTTCTGTGAGGTCTGCGGTTGTTTTCCTTTGGCTTCGAGGGAGGTCATCTCTTAAGATTTTTTCTTATTTTTCTCCAATTCTTGCTCCTAGTGGCTAGTTGACCCCTCAATGGTAATGGGGGTTGTGGAGGATCGTTGAGGCTTTCCTTAATTCCGACGCTTCTCATCCTCTTGAAATATAGAGACCCTTGCCTTGGTCTCCTCCCCTTGGGCTTGAATGGTATCAATTTTTCCTCAGTATTTCCTTTTGGCACACTTGTTTGTTGCTCTTGTCTTCTCCTCTTACGACGTCTAGAAGATGCCCTAATGACCTTTGGGGTTCCTTGTTCTCATACATGTGTCAATTTAGGCTTGGTTGAGTCCTTCTTGGTATTGTTGTTTTAGTAAGTGCCTTTGTTTCATCTTGCTCTTCTTTTATCTTCTTCTCTAATTTTTCTCCCGACACATCTTCTTCTGATTTGGCCTTTTCCTCTTCTTCACCAGCTTCTCCTTCTACATAACCATTCTTTGTTGTTTCTCCAAGTTATAATAAGGCTTGGGCTTATGTTTCAAGGAAAGCCTCCATGTCCATATCCACAAATTATGTCCATGACACATGGTTTTGCACATGCTCCAAAGCATCAATGACAATCAACCTTATGAGCCCATGGTGAGCTATATACTGATGTTTTCCTCCTCTTACTCCTTGGTTCATCTCTATCATGGACTAGAAAATAAAATGGGGAATGTTCAATCTGTTTTGGATAGGTAAATCCATTATGGAACCTTAGCTGGTAGTCTACCTCATTCTAGGTATAGGGTAGATGCTCTCTCCTAACCCCATTTTTGTTTTTAATTTGTTGCTCCTCAGGGAGGAAATTATTTTTATTGGTTGTGATAGTCTTTGTTCTCTCTTCCTTTCCCCCTCTTACTCCTAGGGGAAATGTGGTCACTCTACTAATAACTTCTTCATTCAGATGGATGATGAGCCCCCTTACCATGGTAGTAGCATTATCTTCTCCTTGAGGTTGAGGACCTACAAAAAACTCCTAAGTAATCTTAAACCCCTTGAACTTTTGAAAGAATCCTAACTATTGGATATTGGAAAAGATATCCCTAACAGGAGGGTGTGGGTGAATCCTTGATGATTTTGTGGGCTCTGTTCGACTAAAACCACCCCCCATGACTTTCACTATAATTTCCATTGGTAAGGCAATTCTCCTATCTATTACCAATTTTAGAAATTTCCTGAGCAATTTAGGGTTTCAGAATAGAAGAAAAAGGGAGCAGTTAACTTTTGCTAGTTAGGGGAAGGAAAAATTGCATGCTTAACTAAAAAATAAGTCCATTTCCCTTCTATCATGATCAATTCACAAGAAATATTCATACTTTGATTTATTTTCATTTTTCAAAGATTTTCTACAAGATGTACTGTGAAAAGATTAAATAATTGTGCAGGCTTCCTGTCCATAGGTGTCAAGGAAAAATAGGTACTTACCCTTCCCTTGGATTTTCCTCTTCAAATCTAGGGTTTTGTGGACAACTTTGCTCAAAATAGGGCTCTTTTCCGACCCTCTAGACTTTCCTGTAACACCTAAGGGCGATCATGTAGCACACAATCTTAATCATGGAGCCTCCTCAGTAGCATTCTATAGGATCTTTGGTATAGGTAGGTCGACTCCTGGCCGTGCTAATGGGCCTATTTGCCTTTTCTAGAATGTAACTTTTATGCCAAATGAGGCTTGGACCCGATTGTATGCTATCGGTGGTTGGGTGGTTGGCTCAGCATGTTGTATGAACTAGCCCCCACCTACCATCTTCGCAAACCAAATGTAGGCCCGTTGGCCCACCCCTCGTAGTCATCACCTTTTTTTATTTTTCCTTTTCCACACGTGTGATGGCAAAGGAAGACAACTTCAGTTAAATATTTGAGGGTGGTTGAGACTGCTGAAATAACTCTAGCATACAAAACCTCGTCTCTCATGCATTAACAACATTTTTAAACTAGGATGCACTCCAAGGGAGAGATTAGGAATTCTCATACGTATGCCTACTTGGTGATGATTGTGTTGATGTGCTGATCACTTGATTCCTGCATGGGATTACCAAACATGGGTGAGGTTGCTTTGAATTTCTCCTGAGTTGCAATTTCGTTGTCTTCATTGCTCCATGCATTGGCTTGAGAAAATAAAAGTGTCCTTTGTTGATTGAGGTTTGATGATGTCGGTCCTTCAGAATGCAAGTGCCATTGTGAATCGAATGCTATTGTTGTTTGTTGAACAAGGATCCTATAGTAGCTTGCAGAGGATCCTATAACTGCTCAAGACTAGGGTTGTAATCTTCTAATGCTCCATGGTGATTAAACTTTTGGATCTAGAGCCTTGACTGTGGTCATGTAGGGTATGTGCAGACTATGATAGAACTGTGTGTCTTCTTGTAGTAGTCACACAGACCCTACTAGGACCTCCAATTTTTCCAAGTATTGCTTCAGAAATTTTTTATAATTCACAAGGAAGCAGTTGATGGTTGTCAAAGAGCCTTGTTGTGTTAGGATAGGTGAATGAAATGATTAAATGCAATGCCTATGATGGAAAAATATGGGAATAAAGGTGGGAAGGATGTCAATTCACGTGGTGATGGATGACAACGCTGTTGTGAACCCCCTCCCTTGTTCTTGAGTAAAAGACATCCAAAATACTCCTTTTTAGACGAATCAATATCCTGTAGCAGTTCCAAGACAATCCTGTAGCAATATAAACTGTTGCAAAATTAGGTGAGGAAGGTCATTTGATGATGGGAAAAGCTTGGGAAAAATTAATGAAGGGATGGAGTGCTCACAAAGAGCTAATTTAGAGGGTGTGAAGGTGAATTTTTGAAGTTGCTTCCATGTTTGATGACCTTCATTGCCTGTCGCTGGAACCCTACATAAATGTTAGAAAGATAATGAAAGGATTCCCTTGCTCTTCTTTGTGCTCTTTCTTCTTCTTTTTGTTTGTTTGTTTTTTCCTTTTTCTCTTTTCTTTGAGACTTGTAGGCTGCCTCAAATGAGGTTTTCAACCTATAGGACTACCCTAGGTGCCTAAAGGGAGGTTCTCACCTAGGGATCTTTTTATTTCTTTTTCATCATTTTTCTTATTTTTTTCATACCCTTGGACTACCTCATGGAGGTTTTCAGTCCAAGGGCTTGCCTCAAGTGCTGCATGGAGGTTTTCATTCAGGATTTTTATCCTTTTTCTATTCTTTTTTCATTTTTTTTTCTCTGTTGATCAAAGGTTTAATGGATTGGGAGCTTTTAGGCTTCCAATCACATTCAAATCTCTACTTATTGAATTGGTAAACCCTTCCTTTAACGAAGGTTTTTTGTAGAGTTTCAATTGGTAACCATTAACTAAAAGTGGAATCTTCTCCTAATTAATTGTTATGATTTGGACAAAGCCATTTTCATAACATTTGTCCACCACATAGGGCTCCAACCATCTTGTGATCAATTTTCCCTTGAATTTCTTGAATCTGGAGTCGTACAAGAGGGCCCAATCACCCTCCTAGAAGGTCCTTTCCCTTATGTGTTTGTCATGCCAAATCTTCCTCTGCAATTGGACCACCTCATTATGCATGAGAGGTTGCAACCTAATTTCATCAAAGGAATTGAGTTATTATGGCTCTCCTGCTGAGCTTTGGTGGTGTCTAGGTCTAACTATGTTTCCATTCTTAGGGTGTTGTACTCGAATTCAATGGACAATAGTGCCATTTTTCCATAGACCATCTCAAAGGGAGTGAAACTAATGGTGGTCTTCCATGTGGTATTATAAGTATAAGTGGCCTCCATAAGCCTGATAGCCCAATCCTTTTTGACGTTGTTTACAACCTTGGTTAAGATTTTTTCCAAAGCTCTATTTGTCACCTCCACTTGCACATTTTCTTGAGGATGATAGGGAGTGGACTTTCTATGCCTAATGTGATGTTACTCCATAATCCCCTCAATCAAATTAGGAGTTAATTAATCCCCTTGGTCAGTGACCAACTCCCTTGGGAAACCAAACTTATAATAGAAGATGTTCTCCCTCAAGAAATGTGCCACTTTTTGTTATGTGGCTATTTTGACTACCTTCACTTCAATCCACTTTGTCAAATAATTAGTGCATACAATGATGTACTTATTTTTATATGGATGGGGGGTCAATTGGTCCAATGAAACCCATGCCCCACTTCTCAAATGGGTGAAGAGTTCCTTGAGGTTGTAGTGGAATTTCATCCTTTAGTGTGGGCTTGCCCATCTTTTGGCATTCATGACATCAAGCAGTGTACCTCTTAGCATCTTGGTGTAGGGTAGGCCAATAGTATATTGCTTGGAGAATTTTGAAGGTTATCCTCTTGGTAGAAAAATGGCTCCCAAAACGTCCATCATGGCATGCTAAGAGGACATCAAAGACATCATCTTTTGTTACACACGTCCTCAAAATCTGATTTGGTGCTAATTTGAGAAGGTTTCCCCCAATCCGGGTGAAAGGGGCACTTTTTTTTACAATTTTGCTCTTTTCCTTGGAGGGTAGATTGGGAGGAAATTTTCCAACAACCAAGAAGTTTGTTATGTCAACAAACCAAGGTGACAATAATGAAATGGTGAATAGGTGCTCATCTGAGATATGTTGACCTATCATCTCTTCATTTTCTCCAAGCAATGTTGATCTAGACAAAAACTATGCAACCACATTCTCCTTTCCTGGCTTGTCAACAATGGTTAGATCAAATTGTTGCAACAACAATAACCATCAAATGATTCTAATATTAACATAAGATTTGTTCATTAAGTACTTAATGGTTGCATGATCAGTATGCACAAAAAACTTTGTACCCTGTAATGTAATATCTAAACTTGTTCAAGGAGTGTACAACATACAAGAGCTCCTTTTCAGTAACTGTGTAGTTGAGTTCAACTTTGGACAAATTCTTACTGATAAAATAGATGGCATAAGGCAACTTACCTTCCACTTGTCCCAAGGTTGCCCCTACAACTTTTTCAGATGCGTTTGTGTGAATGTGAAAGGCAAGGCCCAATTTTGACCCCTAAGAACTAGTGTAGTGGTCAATTTCTTCTTGAGTTCCTCAAATGCTTCTTAACATTTGTCTATCCAACAAAAATCTAAATCTTTTGTTAGCACACCAAACAAAGGTGATACCATCTTACTAAAATCCTCAAATAAATATCCTATAATATCCAACTAATCCCAAGAAACTCCTAACATCCCTTTGCTTTTTAGGGACATGGACCCTTTTTATAATGGAAATCTTGTTAGAGTCAAATTGGATCCCTTCCTTGGTGAGGAAGTGGATTAGGACAATCCTTGCATAAAAAAGTCACATTTTTGTGGACTTAATGAGAGATTCATTTCAATACACTTTTTTAAAACTTTACATAGGTTAGAGAGGGCTTCCTGGAAATCATCCCCATAAGGGCTGAAGTCATCCATAAAGATTTCAACTATGTCATGAACAAGATAAGCAAAGATACTCGAGACTAACCTTTGGAAGGTAGCAAGGGCATTACACAAGCCAAAGGGAAGGACCCTATAAGAAAAGGTTCCCATGGACATGTGAAGTTGGTCTTATCCTAATCCTTAGGGTTGATCTGTGTCTAATTGTACCCATTAAAACCATCCATGAATGAAAATAGCTTTTTCCCTACAAGACCATCCAAAACTTATTTGATAAAAGGTAAGGGAAAATGATCTTACTTTGTACCCTTGATGAGCTCCATGTAACCAACACAAATTCTCCACTTCCCATTCTTGTTGAGCACAATAACGATAGGTGCAACCACTCACTATCTCAAATAGGGTAAATGAATCTGGCATCTAGCAATTTTTGTAACTCTTCTCTTACAATATCTTTAAGGGCAGGGTTCATTCTTCTTTGGGTCTAGCACATAGGTTTGCATCCCTCTTTAATGCATATGTGATGTGTACAAATTGAGGGATGCACCCCCTTCATCTCTTTGTAGTTTGAAGCAAAGGCATCAAGGTGTTGTCTCAAAACAATGAGCAATTGCTCTTCTTGTTCCGCTGAAAGGGAAGGACTGCTTTTCAAGGTTCTAGATGGATTGATTTCCACAATTTTGGCATGATTCTGATAAGAAACAATAATGAATAATTATTCCCATGGATTGTTTTCAAGCTGCCCTAAAGATTCATCTACTAGGTCATCAATTTGCACGGCAACAGGATGTTGGTTTTGCAAAAAATTGTCAATAAGGTCGTCCTCATCTAGTTGCCTACTTCCTAAAGTGGCTTCTAATGTATAGATTGGGTAGGGGGGTGACTGCTATAATTCTTCCTCTTCTTTCTCCTCTACCCATATAGGCAAATCATGCTCAACAAGGGGTTGAGCAGAGGGGTATAATACAAGCTACTTTGTGAGTTTCCCATTCTTGATTGTCCTGTTTCCCTCTCTACAACTAATATAAGCATAAAAAATAGCTAATGAAAGTCTCCCTAAGATGAGAGGATACCCATTAAACTTGGTCTTGGGTTTGAGTACAAGGAAATCTATGGAGTACTCTCAAGAATAAATAGAACCCACCACATCCTCAATAACACCCTCAAGGGCTACTATGGATCTGTTTGCAAGTTGCAACACTGTTGTGGTCTTCCTTAGGGCTCCCTGTAGGTTGAGTTTAAACATGGTCTCCATGGTCATGACATTAATTGGAGCTCCCAAGATCAATCAGTGCGTTGACTACTACAATATTGTTAATATGTACATCCATTGTCGGGCTACCAAGATACAAATACTTTGGGGAGATGACCTTCCCAAGCATTAGATCAGCCAGTTCTCCAACAAAATTGATAGTGGGGGCATTTATTTTCTTCCTTCCAGACCTCTTGAAAGGTCCCGAAGGGGCTTGTGGTTCCTAGTGCAAGGAATGACAATGCTCTTACTTACGTTGATTCCACTTTTGAATATCAGATGCCATATGCATAGAGCCATTCAGGGAGGGCCATTCAGATAAGGGCTAGGTTGAGTCATTCAGGGAGGTGCACCAATTATCCTAACTCCAACATTCTGAGTTCCCACCAGACGAGAGAAGGACCACATCAATGGGTACCTGTTCATTCTTACCCGCCCCTTCAATCATGCCCGACAGAGAAATAAGGACCCCCTTCACCACATACCCGTGAGTTAACTAAAGAGAAATAGATGTACCCCATGCGATATAGAGTCAATGGTTAGACGTGTTGCTCGAGTGAGGTGATTAGCTTGTGGTGTTGCTAGAGTTAGTCAGAGTTGACTATGCAATTGGCAAGGAAATAGATTATGGCTCGCTTTTTCTACTTGCCGGGGGTAAGGCAGCCATCCAGGGTGGTTATGTATTCAATATAGGTGGGCCAACATCACAATATACCCGTTCAAACATACCCCGTTGTATCCCGCCCGTTCAACAGAATAATCGAGTAAGGAGGCCCACATCAACAATGACCAAGAGGAAGGGGAAGTCCAATATTGAAACCATCCCTGAGAAAGTGGATTCATTCAATTTAGTTCCTTTCTAGGTGTGGCAACTTTCATTATATATGAAATGATACATTCAATCTTACGTTAAGTGTCTCGCCCGAGGTACGAGCCTAAAGAATCAACCATTGGGAGATAGAAAGGGTGAGGAGCTACAGGACGAACACTTGATTGGGGGTAGGGGCATAGATATATGCGATTTATTTTCTAGGTGATATGTTGGATATTGGTGGTAGCGGCAGTCCAAGTGCTAACTACCAATATTCCGGGCGTTGGTCATTTATAAGTAATCCTTTGGGTGCCTGATTGGTCAAATCAAGATGTATAGGTAGGTGTGGTACCGGTCGGAACAAAGTAGTTGACACCATCTTCTTCTCGCTGGGAGGGCTTGTTTTCGTCTGTTGAGTATGCTGGGGTTCATCTCCTATGTGATAGGGGAGGGCGACCTCACCCCATATATGAACTCCTTGACCCTACCACCTTGATCAATCGCGTGCTCTTGTCAATATTAGTGCAAAGCCACGGTCTAAGTTCTTCGATCGGTGCCACCAAGGTCTTGGAGGTATAGCTCTCCTCGATCGGGATAGAAGCAATCGGGCATGGCTCCTCAATCGATCTGCTCGTTAGGTAACAACATGAACTCCCTCTCCTCGTATGGTGGGTGTCGACTTGGTTAACATCATCTCTCCCGTATGGTAGAAACTAGGAATGTGTGTGATGGGGGCGATCATCTATCATCTCTTGGATATCTATCTTGTGATGGGGGACTACTCAATCTCTCTCTCATATCGTTCGTGCCGACATGGATGCAATGATGGGTGTTGGATATGATGAACTTCTCTTTCCAAACTCACTGCACGCTGTAACTCTAGGTGCCTCGTCCTGTCCCGTCCTGTCTTGTTCCTGGGGTTTACTCATTCATTTCATTAATATAGCCATTTCCTTCCTTGCCTCGCGTTATAGCAACACTCTCTCTCTAGCCACTACCTCAACGTTCTCGCCTAACTATTTCTACCAGCCCTCATAACAAGCTTCTTCGTCGGGCGGTTTCTTTCGACCAACTCTTGGGTGATACAATTTCGACCAACCTCGGTTTCTCTCAACCAGCAAGCAGCCAGCTTTGGTTTCTTTCGTGAAGCCTCGATTTCTCCCAGCTCTTGGGTTTACCCATCCTAAAAGCAAAAGATTCCATCCTGCCAAACTTTAGTCTTAGCTTTTTTTGTCAATGAAGCGTAATGACCCTTCCTTCACAGGTGCATCATAAGTAATGCATTGTGATGTCATCCAATCAAGGTAGGAACGATTGTTCCGTCAATGTAAGTGTGTTTAGGTACGTTAGTGACTCGACT
>APFE031356028.1:0-10699 GCA_000404065.3 Pinus taeda | reverse complement strand
GAAAAATCCAAAACTACAAGCCATTTGTGATTTGGACCTCCCCATCTTATGGGTCACGCGCTACGCGTTGAGCCAAAATACCTGTTTTGCAAGCCAAAAATTTCAAAATGACAAAATTTTCTCTGAATTTGCTCAAATTCGGAGTGAAGACCCTCTATCATGTGTTGTGCCCCGCCAATGAAGCCTCAGCCAAAATTTGGAGTGGATTGGGCGTTTTCCATCGCTTTAGCGCTTTGCTCAAACGCCTCTTTAGGATCTTCATTTTCGCTTTGCAAACATGCATGCAAGCCCAATAGTGAGTTTTCATATGACGACGCATGTATTTGTCTCAGTTTGCCTTCGCCAACAACTTCTCCAAATGAGTGTTTACCCGGATGAGCATTGATTCTCGATCAATAGGTGTCAAATCACCGGGTCTCCTTCGGGCCAATTCTCGGTCTTCCCAGATCTTCCACAACGCATAAAGTGTATGCTCATCTTCTATTTGTTTGTTGCGCTGCTCCAAGTAGTTGATCCCCACTTAGCCATCTGCAATTTCTTTTGCAGCGACTCATTCTCGGCCCTTTTCTCGCGGATTATCTCCTTTAGCTCCAAGTTAGGAGAGCTAGCATCAACATCAATGATACCCATGTCCTGACCTCCTGAAGGACCCTCATCAACCATGGGTCTCTTGCCCCTATCCTGAATCTGTACCTGTGCTGAAGATGGAGGTGAGACCCCTTCCACATGATGTGGAGATAATACTCGCTGTGCTGATGATTTCAACGAGACCCCTTCCACCCCGGGTGGAGATAGTACTCGTCGTGCAGATGCAAATAAGGCCCTGTGGCCTCGCTGATATGTCACACATGCTGGAGCATCGACATGCTCGGTCTCAGGAATGTCAAACTGCTATGAAGGCCCTCCCTCATCATGAACTATCTCTGGAGGAGGCTATAGCGCGGAAAAGTAATCACAGGAGATGAAATCCTCCCAAGTAATACCCTGCTGTGCTAACTGATGCATCACTATGATTTTGATCAATGCATAATGATATATGCTCCTATGCTGATGTGCTGGGCTCTTCCTTTGTACTAAAGGCACCATCCTCTCAATGTTGTGACACATGAAAAACGGAATGTTCATCATACATACCCTTGTGAAATGCATCAACAAACAAACATGGTACACATAGAGACGCGAGAATCTGCACTCGCAACTGAAATACCGAATGATGAGTTTCATCAATGGTGCAAACTCATCTTTCAGGAATCTGAAAGGAAAAGTTGTGCTCAAGTGTCTCATATACCCGGGCTTCATATATGGCTCATAGTAAAATCTGTCTAGCAGCTGGCGTTTGCTCCATTCCTCCCCTACATTTGGTATCTCGGTGGCCTGAGCAATAGTCTCGGGTGACAAGGTGAAATTCACTCCGGCAAGGTTTACATGACCATCCTGTAAATTTAGAACAAATAAACAGACTAGTTCCCAATGATGCTGAGTTTATGAGATCATCTCACAGTATTGGAAAAATGATTGGCGCCGAAAACAATCCATTTCAAGTGGGCAAGCTTGCAATTGAGCCAAAGAAGTAGGCTCCTCCCTAACATGCTGACCACTTTTGCTCATATATTGACTCGGTCTCTGACATGTCTTTAGAAACAAGATAGCTGGAATATATATATATGCTGATGTATAGCTGTGTGCAAAATTGACTGTAAACTGTTTCTTTTGTTCTAAAAATGTTGTGACCAAGGGGACACAAATGTACAAGGGAATATTAGGAAAGGGAAAACATTAGAGAAATGGGGAACATGGAAATAAAAAAATGAATTTAGAGAAGGGAAGGGACATGGAAATCTTGGATTTTTAGGGTTTTGGGATGAGGTAGGGATCATGTGTTTGTAATAGAAGTGAGGGATTAGGATTTGAGGGAGGATAGTGTAGGATTTATGACGGAATTATTGGGGAAAATAATGGTGAATATAGGGGATGGAAAACAAAAGGAAGTAGGAAAAAATGGTAACCTTGGTAACATTTAGTTTTTGAAACCCTTCAGCAATTTTTGCATTCAAATTCTTACAGCAATTTAATGGACAAAGGAGGGTTTTCCACTTGGTTTTCTAGGGAAAACATATCATAAATCCTTTACATTAACCGTTCAAAAACCAAGAATAAGCCATGGATATAAGCCTACCTGTGAATTTGTGCTTGAGAGGAGGCGTTTTGGTGTTTTTCCGGACCAAGTTTGGGCTTAAACCCCAGTGCGCTGCGCGCCTCTGATGCGCCGCGCATGTTCAATTTTCCACTGCGCTTTGTTGCCTGATGTGCCGCGCACCCCTGATGCGCCGCATGCCCAACCTGATGCGCCGCGCGCCCAACCTAATGTGCTGCGCGCCCTAGAAATGCTCCAATTTGCATACAAATTCACAAGATTGCTTTGGAACGATGCTCTTCACTCTTGGAATGTGGAATGGGTTGCAAATGATGTGAAATATCTTCATATAGACTCCCTTTTGATTTTTGCTTGGTCCATAACCCATTTTCTTATGTTTTGTCGTTGACACTTTTTCAAAATTAATAGACTCTCAACTTTTTGATTTCCTCCTTAAATTTGGTTGAAATAATGATTTTCTTTGATAATTTTTTGCAGGGATAGCTGTGATATGCTCTGGCAAAGGAGACTAAGGCTGTGCTTGGATGTTTCAAGGATTGAAATTTTTTTACAAAAATCAAATGACGACTTATCTTCAAAACAAAGTTTTGAAGAGAAGTCATACTTTATCTGTACAATGATGAAAATTATTGAAGTGACTATCTATCAAAGACATCCCTCTAGCCTGCTCGTCTTTTTGGACTTTGCAACACAAAATGACCCAACCCTAGACCTAAGACCTAAAATTTTGAAATAATGACCTTTGAAGCTTTATGACTAGACCTGAACCAGGAGTGCCATGCATGAGGGGAATGAGTGACACAAACCATTCCGTCAGAGTTATGGCATGCCTAACGAAATGCAACTGATCAAAACTGATGGGACACCTAAACATGAAATGCAGAAAGAGCTTTGATCTCTGACGGAGGGATAACTAGACCGACTCTAACATTGGCTCCAATGGGGATGGTAGCTCCTTGGAGATGCCAAGAACCACAGATCTCTGTCAGAGCTAGACAGTGCCTTCATCCATTGGGTGATGGAGTCATTATTCCAACACAAAATCTTGAGAATTTGACTGAAAAACCAAAAACCGCTTTGACCAAACTAGACTTGAAACTAAAAGATTGAGACAACTGACTTGAAAAACTTAAACTAACTAACCTCCATTTTCAGAATTCTAGCCTTCACCTCGAGCCCTATACTGAAGATGATAAGTTAGTTTACATGTGCAATAGAACAAAAGTAAAATGATATGTACAATGATGAAGAAATGAGCAGAAAATACTCAGAAGTAGTATCTCTTTAACAGTCGAGCATTAATCGGCCCTCCAGGACATTCATCTCCATTCATTTCTTTGAGAAGGAAAGCGTTTTGGCCACGATATGCTGCAATCTTCTAAGGACCCTTCCATAAATTTTTAAATTTTCCGTGCTTTCCTTTGTCTTCATGTCGAGCATCCCACCTCAAAACTACCTCATCTAGCTGAAATGTGTCCGCTTTTTCTTTCCGTTCATAAATATTTTTGATGCGCTCCTGCAACTTGCAAGTGTTTTGAAATACCTCCTCCTGTGTCTGCTATAAATGAATCATCTGATTAATCCTTCTCCGCATAGGATCTTCCTCACTACCAGCTTCTTGAAGCAATTTGACTATCTGGACAGCAAGCGAAGTAGGAAAAACCGTGTCTGTTCCGTACACCAACTCGAAAGGAGAAATGCCAATAGACTTTTTCTTACTCACCCTATCAGCCCATAATGCATTTACTAACTTCTTGTGCCAACCCTTTTTATTGATTTCCAACAATTTCTTAATGATATTAACCAAAGATTTATTAGATGACTCCGCCAACCTGTTTCCTTATGGATGGTATGCGGTTGAATGTCCCAAGCTAATATTGTACTTATAGAAAAACTCAACCATCCTTTTTGACTTAAATGTTGCTGCTTTATCTATGATTAACTTACTTGGACATCCAAAATGTGACAAAATGTTGGTTTCAAGAAAAGAGATAATTACCACATCCGTAGCTTGTCGAGTAGGAATCGCTTCAATCCATTTTGTGAAGCAGTCTGTGGCTATCAATATCCAGCGATGTTGTCCTGATGATGCCGAATGAATTTCCCCGATGAAATCCAATCCCCACTGCTGAAAAGGTGCGCTGACTTCAATTGGTTTGAGAGGCAAAGGCTGGAGTTTCTGCTTCCCTTCAAAAATTTGGCATTTGTGACAATTTTTAACAGCCTTATATACATCTGAAAATAATGAAGGCCAATAATATCCTGCCCTTAGAATCTTGTTTGTTGTGGTTTTCCAAAACAGATGACCTCCATAGTCCCCTCTATGAAAGTCTTCCACAACTCTTTTGGCTTCTTCCTCTACCAAACAATTCAATAACATTCCACCAGGGTCTTTCCAAAACAATGTTGAATCTAGTATGCAGAATTTTGCAGCTTTCAATTTCAATGTTCTACTTTTGTTTCTAAGCATTCTGGGAGGTGAAGACAAATGCTGAAGTACATATAAAATGTCAGCGTACCAAGGAGAGAAAGAAACATTTCAGATACCTGAACGGATGAATTCTCCTCATCTTCATCAGACATGGCAGCAATCAAATTTATGTCTAGAACTTGCAAATTCATTTCAGCCATTAACTTGGCAAGTCCTTGACCTTTGATCAGCTTGGTTGGTTTAATCTCTACATCATATTCTAACAACGCAGCAATCCACTTACCCCGCCTGCCTTCTGGATCTTACTGTACTAAAATATCTTTAAATGTTGCATTAGGAACACAAACTAGAATATGGGAATGCAATATATACACACAGAAATCTTTCAAGGCCTTTACAAGCGCGAGTGCTTGCTTCTCAATGATGTTATATTTCAATTCTCCATCTCTTATAGTCCGACTGAAAAAATCAATGGGCTTCTCAACTCCTTCCCTCTTCTGCATTAATACAACTGCCAAAGTGTGCTCAGAAGCAAATGAGAATAAAATAAAATCCTGCGTGTAGTCTCGGCTGATCAAAATAGGCGCTGAAGAAAGAGCTAACTTCACTAAATTGAATGAATTTACTGCCTCTTCAGTCCACTTTACCTGACTGTCCTTTTTCAGCATGCTCGTGATTTCTCTAAGATGCTCTGCTAGATTTGGAATGAAGCGACACAGAAAATTCAGTTTACCATTAAAGGACCTTATTTCTTTCTTGTTCTGAGGCTGTTCAATTTGTTGAATGGCTTCAACACGTGCAAGGTCAACATGGATGCCATCTTTAGATATGATGTGGCAAAGAAGTTTGCCGTCATCCATGGCAAAAAGACTATTTTTCGGATTTAGCGAAATGCCATATTTTTTGCACTTTTGGAAGACAATTTTCAAATGATACAAATGTTCTTCATCAGAATTTGAAAACACAGTTAAGTCATCAAGATAAACAACTAAAAATACATCTTTCTCATTGGCGAAAGCCATGTCCATTGCATGCTGAAAGGTGGCTCCTGCATTTTTCAAACCAAACGGCATCTTTGCATAATGAAACGTTCCCCATGGAGTGGTGAACGTTGTCTTGTCACGGTCATCTTCATGCACTAGAATTTGATTGTATCCTGAATAGCCGTTGAGTAGTGACATCCTTGATGCTCCAACTACTTGCTACAATATATGGTCCATTTTGGGCAGCGGATAATTGTCTTTTAAGGACACCTTATTCAAATTTCTGAAGTCAATACATAAACGGATCTCACCTATTTTCTTTCTTACGGGCACCAAGTTTGATATCCAATCTGAAAATTGGATAGGGACAATAATTCCTTACTTATACAATCTGTTTACCTCTTTTTCGATTGATGGTAGCAGCTTCGGATTGATTCTCCTCAACTTTTGATGAAAAGGCTTCTTATTTGACTTAATAGGAATAGTATGCTGAATGATATTTGTGTCATATGTTTTTAAATCTGAGTAATCCGATGCAAAAACATCAAAAAATAAAGACAACAATTTCACATATTCTGCTTTTACCTTTGGTAACAATGACTTTGATAGCTTTACCCTCTTGGGATTCTCAGTTGTCCCAATGTTTACCTCTTCAACACCTTTTTCAGTTGGTCTCAATGTTGGTTTGCGGGCCACATCATCTTGGTCAAACAGCTCCTCTAAAGGAATCAATCCCTTAGGAATAATGTTATCTTTAAGTTGCAGCACTTCCATTTGATTTACTTGTATATTATCACTACCATCATCATGTTCAGTATCTATTGAGGTATCTTTGAACTCACCCTTATTTTGCAGAAACTGATTAATCTCTTCATCATCTTGAAATACTTTCCAACATCGCTAATTTTCTCGAACAGTGGGACAGTGTTACACATGAATCTCAAACTTGTTGCTAGAATTCATTGGAATTTTTAAATTGCTTGCTGCCTTAGCAAATCCATCAGCAACACCATTTTGTATGTGAGGCACACATGTCAAGGTATGATCAGAAAATAACTTCAAAATATCTAAGACTGCATTTCGATATGCCCTCATGCGAGGATGCTTGGCCTGAAACTCACCCTTAACTTGCTTGATCACTAACTCTGAATCACCATAGACTGCAATCTTCTTCGCTTTCAGCTTTCTCAGAACCTTTAGGCCAGCAATTAGAGCTTCATATTCTGCCTCATTATTTGAACAATCAAATGCTAGTTTATAGGAACACACTCTCACCTTGCTTGGAACTTTGTCTTGAGCAGAAAAGGGACTTCGAATCCACACACCAATACCAGCACCATCACTACCTACTGCGCCATCAAAATCCATGGTCCAAAGACCATCTTCATCTTCCTCCAAGTGTTGAAATTGTGTTAGCTCTGTTTTTTCTGTTTGCTGCCCATTATCTTTAGTTGTTTGCTCCATAGTAGTTTGCTTTTCTCCTCTTTCTTTTTGCAGAGCTTCTATGAAATTCTCAATGATCTCTGGTATATCTTCCGCCTGAACTAACTGACTATTTAGATCATTAAAACTATCAGCAAATAAAAGAAACGACTCCAAATCTATATGTACATAATTTACAAGATGATTGATTGGCTTCTCTTTGCTAGTTATCATGTATTTCATCTTTTTCTCTCGATATAGCTTTCTCATTTGACCGAAGGCTGGAATTGTAGCATAAGAAAATTCTAACTATAGAGTACCCTTCAAGTTAGCCCCCCAAGATCTTGAAAGTAGCATACCAAAACGTGGAGGAATGTCCGCCACAACCACATCCATCAAGACATTCTTTGCTGGAATTTGGTCTAAGCTAACAACCAAATCTTTGATGAGCCCGATACATCTCACACGGTTGGAATCAAATGAATACAAATCATGATATTTCCTTGTAATGTCTAACCCCAGCTTCTCCATGATCGCCTTTGGCATCAAATTGTGCGAGGCACCCGAATCGAACATAGCATTGTGCAAAACATATTCATGCAATCTCAAACTGATATAAAAGGGAGGAACATCACTATCAGGGGACTCACCATCCAATGTTGGCCCAAAAATCAATTCTGGATGATCATCTTCAACGTTCACAGTGTCAAACATGGGATCAAAATTCAGAATTTTAGAGACGACCTCGATAGCTGTTGTTTTTCATGATTCCAGTCAAAGGAATAGATACTTTTAATTTGGAAATTTCATTTTCCAAACTGAATGCTGAAACCTTTTCGACTTCTTTGATCGGAATTTCTCTCCTATCTTTGATTATACTTGCCTGATTTGTCCTTTCTGCTGCTGATATCTTGCTAGTTGTGGGATCAATTGTCTCCTTTCCTTTCTTCTGTGGTATCGGTGAATCCATCTTTGGTGTTGTAGCTTCTTTTCTTTTCTGAATTGGATTGATGGGCACATCTCGGTTTCTCAATGAATACTATTTCTGTTGAGTGGACAAGGCATTCAAATATCCTCTTTGGTAATCATCTAAATCTGCATCATTAGCTAAAATAAAATCTTCATCTTGTTGGGCACCTGAACTTTCTCCATACTCTTCTTCTTCAGTGATGTAAATGGGCAGCTCATCAGGAGTAAAGAAGTGATTTTGGTCCCCTACTACATCAGCATCTTCATCTGAATCTTGACTCACAAAATTCTGCAAAAGAGGAGTCTTGATCTGTTACTGGGCTACCGGCTCTTGTGCTCTTTGTTCATGCTACTTAATTCTGAATTGAGGTTGTTGCTGGCCACGGTAATTTGGATTACGAATCTGCAGTTCTGATTTGTCAAGGTTAATTCTTTTGAACATTTTTTCCATCTCACGAAGCCAAGGTGGTTCTGATGTAGATTTTTCCTTTATAGTCACTCTTTTCTCTGATTTCAACTGTGCTCTCTTGTCATTCAAATTTGCCTCAACATTAACAGCAATCTTTTGCATATCTTCTAAGGTAGGCAGATCTCTATCCCGTAATGAATAAGCCATCTCCGAATCAAAACCATCCGGGAATTTGAGAAGAGCTGATTTTCTAGATGGTCTTAAATAATCCGGAATAGCATTATAAACTGTATTAAACCTGATAATTTAGTCTTGGACAGACTCACCATGATTGCATTTGATATTATTGTACTCGGCATTGATCTGAAGCGGATCTTTTCTGAGTTCCCAACGATCTAGACTGTTTATGAAGTTCAGCCAACGTTGGAATACTTCTGGCTCCCAAGCCTCTGAACCATTTTCTTACCTCTCCTCCGAATGTTTGCACAAGCAATCGCATACTTACATCCTCTTCATCAATCTCATATAAATCAAAAAATTTGCCATTTTGTCTATATGCTGCTGAGCGGACACACTTTGAGGAGTGCCATCAAATAAAGGAATCTTACTCTGATAATCCGCGGGCATATCATGCAATTGCTGAGGTAAAGCGAGAGGTGCGAATCGAGTAGCCATTGCTCTAGGTGGATTTAGTCTAGGGGTTGTTGGTGGAGTAGGTGTAGTTGTTGTATGAGGAGTATGCAGAGGTGTATGCGGAGGAGAAGCGATGTGGGATAAAGGAGGGGAATTGGCTGCAGATTCTGAATAAGTAATTATAGGTTGCACAGGAATGGTGGGAATGAAAGGCGGTTCAATAGGAATTCTAGAGGTGGATGCCGTGACAGTAGATCCAATATTTGCAGATACAGCTTCTAAGAAATCAGCAAGATTTGCAGCTTGGATGTCGGTCTGAAGGTGCCTCAAGATAAAATTGTCAATTAATTTATTGTGCTTTTCAAATTCAAGAGCTGCAGCAAAATCAAGATTTGGAACTATAGAATCAAGAGCATTTTCAGACTTGGTTTTAAACAATGACAATTCAAACTTTTCGTCAAAAGCAAGTTCTTCAAGGTATTCAAAAATTGCAGGACATGAATGAGATTTAACCACGGGAGTCGCCGAGCTTTCTTGACAGAGGATTTTTAGAATCAAGTTTGGATTTTCGTAAATAGGAGGTGGATTCGGATTTGGATTAGCTCTTGTATGTCTTTTTGAAAACAGTGTGTTTATCAGAAGATCAAAAGAATTAAAATAATTCAGCGAATCATTTTCTAGACTCAATCATCTAAAAGTCTAAAACGAACAAAAGTACTGGGGTCATTTGCAAATCAAGTTTTCACAAGCTAACCGGAGATCGACTGAAGCAGCATTTATCTACTTACGCTTATGCATAGCAAGATCATTTCGAAAGCTACCTGGCGTGACTTCAGACTCTGTCTAAGACTTGTGAAACAAACTCATCAGCAAGCAAACCATTGAGATTTCTTCCCCAGTATGGTCGCCACTATGTTAGCGCTTAAATCTACCTTAGGCTGAAATAAGGTAAGACTCAAGGCTACATCAAACCACGCTTAGCCTCGTAGCTAGCCCTACGAGGACAGGAGAGGGCTCTCTCCAGGTCAAACTCGGAAAAATATAATCAAAGAGGCTCGAGATGACCGAATTGATGACTAATTTTAGGCTAGGTATGAAGTACAAGGACTTTGGAATTGATTTTTTAAGGTTTTGTTGAATTCAAGGGAAAGGCAAATTTGGCTGCGGGGATGAGGCACAGTTTTTGCAGAGGTCTACTTGGGGCAAGATAGGTGATTGCTTTGATGCCTTAAAGCAAGTGATATGGGTAGATCAGACTGGTGAGGAGCTAAGGAGAGCAAGTAAGTCTCAAGGATTCTCCTTAAACTGAAGAAAACATGGAAATTAAACAAATTTAAAGGCAGAGCATAGCAATTTATGGATTCTACCTTAACACTTCATTTGTTTAATTGCAGAAGATTAAATAAGGAAAATGATATACATACACAACTTACAAGTACTGAGAGAAACACACCATCAACACATAAAGCCACATGAATCCCAAATAGTGCTGCAAAACCCTGGTCTTTCCTTTGCTAAAAATGCAGATAAGATATGTACAATAGAGTGTCAAGCTATTCCCAAGAGTCCAACCATGAAAATGACTAAGAAAATACATAATATAGGCATGCCAACACATTCCCTTGCCTCTAGGGGTCAAGCTCATCATCCTAGGAGCTGTTTCAACCAATTCTAAACAAAGCACTACAATCTAGGCA
>APFE031356016.1:212867-252916 GCA_000404065.3 Pinus taeda | reverse complement strand
CTTTATACTTGTTCTTGTAGACCCACTTTCAGCCAATTGGTTTGGTTCCTAATGGAGGATCAACCAGCTTCCAAGTGTCGTTCTTTATGAGGGCATCATACTCCTTTTGCATCGCTTCTTTCCATTCATCATGAGAAGCAGCGCCTTTGAAGGAAGTTAGTTCAAAATCTGTAAACAAGTTCAATTCACAATCATAAGAAACATCCATATCAACAGGTGAATTGGAGTCATCTACATCACCTCCAATTTTCCAGTTTGAATTTCTGGTTTCTGTCTTTCCGACTTCATCAGGATGAACACTTTCAATTGTCTTTGTCAGCCACTTTGGGGGACCTTTCTCAGATGGTCCAGGCTGCTTCGTTGATTGAGTTGGGACTGAATCAAGATTGAGTCTACCAATTCTATCAATCACATCACTTAAAGCATCATCCGTTGTTGGAGTTTCATGCAGGGGAGAGTGATCTTCAGAAGAAGATTCCACATGTTGATATAATATAGGAATCCCCCCTTCAAGATGTGGAATCTGATTATCAAATTCTTGAAATGATTTTGCTTTTGCAAATCTATCCAAGCGATCAAGTTGCCCTCTATCCCCTTTACTCTTCCTCCTAGTCATGGAAGGACTGAGTAGGTTGATTGATACTGAAAAAAGAAGGGGGAGACTCAGGGGACTAAAGATCACTGAACATTTCAATCTCACTCATCTCCTCTTTGACAACATTCTAATTTTCCTGATTGGATGTGTTCTAGACACCACATCCATGAATGAGGTACTAAATCTCTTCAGCAAAGCCACGAGGATGGAAATCAATAGGGGAAAATCTACCATCTCATTCTCGGAATGCACACAGCAAGAAATTCAACTTTCACTTCAAAATTTTCCTTTTCAAGTCACTGAACTAAAGGATGGACTGAAGTATCTAAGCTTTAGGCTCAAGCCTGATGGATACAAAATTGCTGACTGGACCTGGCTCATCACCAAAGTTGAGAAAAGAATAAATTGTTGGTGTCACAGATTCTTGTCTAGAGCTGGAAGATCAATTCTTATCAAATCAATTTTGGAAGCCATTCTAGTGTTTTGGATGTCTCTGGCTTAGATCCCAAGATGGATTCTTCACAGAATACAACAAGTTTGTTGTCAATTTCTTTGGAAAGGAAGAAAGGAAGGGAAACCTTTTCCCTGGGTGAAATGGGTCAGAATAGCCACTCCCAAAAAATGGAGAGGATGGGGACTCAAGCAACTTCCTGCTTTTGCACAAGCCTTAGCTACAAAACAGTGTTGGCTATTACTAAAGCAAAATAGCCTTTAGTCATAGGTAATCACCCATAAATACATTTGGCCTTTATCTATCATTGACTGGATAAGGCGACCCTCCTGGAACAGAAAGGGCATCTCGGTTATCTGGAGGGCCATCCTAAATACGCTTCCCATTATAAAGGAAGGACTCCTATGGAAAATTGGAAATGGCACTTCAATTCGTATTGGGATTGATCCCTGGACCGGAAGTGGAACTCTTATCAACTCCCACCCAAGCTTATAAATTAATTAAACAGCAGAGGCATAAAATATATAGAACAGCTTAGTGATCATCAAAACTCCACATTTCTTTCACAAGCTTGGCTTTCTGGACAAAACTGGAACATTCCCATTGAATGGGACAGGACATGGCAAAATTTTATCCAAGCACTCACAGAATCACAAGTCAGATTAAAAAATGAAGATGATGAACTCATTTGGGGTCACTCTAAAAAGGGCCAATATTCCTCTAAACAGGGCTACGACATCATTATCGCTGAGTCTAAATGGGAAAGCACAAGAAGCTGGTGGAAGTCACTTTGGAAACTGAAAGCCCCCATGCACACAAGACTTCTGATGTGGAGTATACTTGAAAATAACATTCCCACTGGAACCTATCTTAAAAAAAGGGTATTCACAGGTCCTACATGGTGTGTACTCTGCCATCAGGATGAGGAATCGACACAGCATCTATTCCTCAGCTGTCCCATTACAACTACAATATGGACACAAGTTTTCTCAACTCTCAATATGAACATGAGATAGCATGGAGCTGATATACTATCTACGTGGGACACTTGGTGGGGAGTAGCAGCGGAAAAAACAAGAAATTTGCCCCTGCTGGTCTCATGGCATATCTGGTTCAAGCGAAATCTCATAATCTTTCAAGACAAGCCTGTGATCTGGAATTTGATCCCTCCGAAAATCTGCTCAGCATTTGAAGAGCTACCTATAGAGGAAAATAACAACAGACCCGGGATTATTAGACAAGAGCATATAGACAAATCAACCCCTTGGGCCTATTTTGATGGGGCTGCTCAGCCACATGGTTGTGGGGGTGGCATCATCTTTCACCTTACAGAATCACACCTTTTTCAGATTAGCATGGGATTAGGCCATGGTACAAATAATCATGCAGAACTTATATCTCTCTGACACCTGATTTACTTCGCCATCCTTCAACATTGCAGGAAAATTCAAATTTTTGGGGACTCAAAGATTGTGATTGATTGGTTTAACAACACTGCTTCTTGTAATGCATACACTCTAAGATCTATAATGGACGAAATTGTTTTTTTTGACATATTTTGATCAGATTTCTTGCTCTCATATCTATAGGGAGTGAAATGAAAGCGTGGACAAGCTTTCGAAAGAAGCGACAAATCATCCTCTACGAGAATGGATGATCATTGAACACACCAGAAGGAACATATCGGTACTTCCATAGGCCATACATTGATAGGGATCTACAGAGGGGGAACAATCCCTAATTTTCAAAATATTTTGCTTATAAATTTTGTTGATATGCAGTTTTTTGTTGAAAACCAATGTAAATAATATATATATCACAGCCATCACCTTCCGAGGTAACATTTTTTATCTCTATTTTGGTCATGGACCAGCATAGTACACCCCTTAGGGTCTTATTGTAATTATTTTGATCTTATGACCGTGGATTTTTTGCCATAGTACAACATATGCCCATGGGCATCTACAGCATGTAATTTCACCTATAATGAAATTATGAATTTTCTTTCAGGGGAAAAAAAAAAGTTACTTTCCAATAAATAGCAGATGTTATTGGATTCATCTAACTAAACATAGCATAAAGTATGATCTAACTAAATGCAAGATCTAAAATCACAATTCTAAGATGGCAATAACATTAGTATGATCTAACATTAGTAACATAACAGAGTTGATCTAACATTACTAACATAAATTCAAGATCTGAAATCACAATTCTAAGGTGGCAACTATGTTATGATCATACTAATAGTTAAATAACATAGTTAGTAACATAGAGTTTTAGTTGGGGACTTGGTCTTCTTTAAGTTGGGTAGTGAGCACCGCAAGCCACTAAATGACATAAGTGACATGTCAAGTGATCTGATGACTGTGGATTAATGTTTCAGTTAAGGTAATCAATACTAAGGATAGGGAAACAACTATGGTTACATCCATAGTTCATGTACAATTAGAGTATGAAAATGGAGTAGAGATGCATGTTTTACTAGCACTTTCTAATCATGTATTAAACGAGTGTGCAAGTTAGATGCCTAATTCTTTGCATAAATTGTCCCCACTTAGGCTCATAGTTGACCATAATATTGATCTTGAAATTCGATCATAACCTACAACTAAAAATCCCTATTGACATTACGAACCAATCCAATCTAAAGAAATTAAAGTGGAAATTGATTAAGCTTATTCATGTTGACTTCACCAAGCCTAGTAAGTCCCATATGTCACACTAGCCCTCGTCCAAAAGAATGAGGACATTCCATAATTATGGATGTGCTTCGATTATCATGTATCGATCAAGAAAACCATCAAAATTTGATCTCCATTAGCTTTGGTGGTGTGTTTTTTTGAAGTGTTTTCCATCTACTTTTGGAATGAACACAGAATTAATTTGATTGGTTGCGCTCTTGTTTTGTGCACCATTTGTTTTTGCGCATACAGTGCCCGTGCTTTATGAAAAATATGAAGATCAGGGTGATGAACTTGCATTCAAGGCAACGGATGAAGCCAAGAAGCATTACAAGATATTTGATGCCAGCCGTTGCCTCTGTAAGTAATATCACAGTACCGTCTGTTTATACACATTGCTGGATGCCGTGAAAGAATGGAGCGCAGGGAAGCAGGACGCATACTCGTTTCGAGCGCAAGGGAGCTGTCGAGACCGGTCTTTCCGTTCGAGAGCCTATTGAGATGAATATGGAACGGTTAGACGCCCCGGAGATAGATTAGGGAAAGACCTCCCCGCGCAATTTTCATTTGTAATGTTCAAAATCGGAAATTGAATGCAGCCAAGGCGTCGGGTTCGTGGGTAGGGGAGGGTTGCGAAGGGTGTGAGCAGGGGAGGACGGTGGCGGAGGAGGGGCCCTCGGGTGACGGGAGGAGGCTGGGGCAGGAGGGTAGGACGGGGTGACCGGACCCAATCGCCCGCGCCCGAGGAGCTGTCAAGTCAGCTCCATTCCTTCCCTACAATAGCCTGTTCCAATTAAATAGACACCTTCCCTACAATAGCCTGTTCCGATTAAAAATAGACACAGATTTGCTTGCTCTTTCCCCGGGTTCTTTGTTGATTTAGATCCCTGGAGAAAATTGACTTGAATAGCTCTCTGCACATCTCTGGAAGAAATTGCTTGGGCAATCACTGGTTGTGTGTGGTCTTCATGGCAAATGAAAATGAAAAGAAGGAAATCGGCCTGAAAAGAAGGAAATCCGATAAAAACCTGACTTTAAAACCTGCAAAAGAAACACCGGCTGAAACGAATTAATTAATCACAACGAACTGGATCTGAGCACCATTTACCGCCAATTGAAACCATAGATCTACCGGGAAACAGCTCCTGTGGGATATGAGTATTGGCCTTTCCAACTCGACCTCGTGCAACCCCTCCCTTCCATCGGAAACTCCTGCAATAAATGAACGGATTCGATCTAGCAACCCGTTCCCCTACGACTACCCTGGACTTAGCAGCCCTGTCTCCCAGAAGCCCTTGCCGGCTCACTTCTAGGAAATCAGAAAGTTGGAAAGCTTCTTGAAAAAATAGGACAGCGAGTTTTGTAGATACCAGGTCCAGTACACAAGTAATGTTGTTCCCGACCCGCAGCGTCTCTGCATCTGTAGACATGTGGTAAAGTCTCTGCATCACAGGAAATAGAAGAAGAAGAGCGCTAACAATGGAAAAAAATTGTCCATCAAAGCCTGGATACTCTGATTGATACAAAAGCAAGGATACCAGGCCCTAAAAAGGTTGTAGAAAAAAGCTATTTTAGATCTAGTTCTAATGAAAGACGCATGGATCAGATCAAAGTGAAAAATAAGGCGCAATCTGCCACCTAAGGTCTCTTGAATGAGACCACGCTGATGACGGAGATCGCGTGAAGATCAGAACCCAAACGGAAATGCAAAGCAATGATCTGAACTGAGTTCGGTTTGTGAGGGTACCGGTTTATTGAAAAATTATCCCAACTTTTCTGTGCTACTATGTTTGGGAAATGATCTGGTGACTGGTCTTCTAGTGCCCGCATGAGTTATTCTGACGGGATCATTTTCTTCAGCTTTACCGAAAGCTCGTCGGTAGATTGAATGTGCTTATCGCTGTGTGCAGGCAGGTCACTTCAGATTCGTGCAGATACATGCCTACTTTTGTCGTTCTGCGCATAATTATACCTAAGTTATCATCAGCTGTTCACGACGGCCGTGAGATACATGCCTACTTTTGTCGTTCTGCGCGTAATTATACCTAACTTGTCCTCAGCTGTTCGCGACGGCCGAGAGATAACAGATTTGAAGAGGGAGGTGCAGCAGCACAATGATAAAGAGAGAATAAAAGAGGATAGAAGAAACCCTCCGCGTGTCAATGTGCTCCAACTCTCAATGCTGACGGGTTTCTGCACTTCGATCAGTCAAGATTGGACCTTTATAATTCTCTCGTAGGAAAGAAGAGGCCCAGAAAGGTGTGGACGACGGGGTTTGAGGCGAGACTAACAAGCGCAGGTAGAATTAGATTGCATGCAAATCATAAAAAATAATATATCCAGTATTGCATACCCGCTATCTTTGGTTCTAATCCCTCAAGAATGATGAAGACTTTGCTCGTGATAATGAACCTCATGGCTAACTATCCTGCACGGGCCTTCTCTCCGTTATGGTTTTGGAAGGTTTTTTTCATATTTTCTTGTACAAAATTATTTATGATGTTATTTGTTTGAAATTTGGAAGGGATTGGTTTAAAATTATAAATCAGAGTTGTTAACTGGTGAACTGTCCACAATTCAAGATCTCAATAGAGTTCTAGATTACTAATTTTCTATTAAAAAAATCAATCCATAAATAAGTCAAAAATCAATTTTAAACAACAAATATCAAAATTTGACAAATGTTTTCAATTCTGACCAAAATTCTAAAAAAATATAAATCAAATCTGAGTTGTGAACCCTCCACAATTTAACTGAATCCATTTAAAGAGTCAAAAATCAATTTTTGACAACAAATATCAAAATTTGACAAAAATATTTTCAATTTCAAGTAAATAAATCTATATATAAAATCAAAAATCAATTTTAAACAATAAATATTAGAATTTGACAAATATTTTCAATTCTGACAAAACCTCTACAAAATATAATATTGAAACAATATCTTATTAACTAGAATTAAATAAAATGAATAATCAAACCCAAACTAGAACATGTTAAATTACTAATTCTCTATTAAAAAAATCAATCCATAAATAAGTCAAAAATCAATTTTAAACCACAAATATCAAAATTTGACAAATGTTTTCAATTTTCTGACCAAAATTCTAAAAAAATATAAATCAAATCTGAGTTGTGAACTCTCCACAATTTAACTGAATCCATATATAAAGTCAAAAATCAATTTTCAACAACAAATATCAAAATTTGACAAAAAATATTTTCAATTTCAAAAAATATTTTCAATTTCAAGTAAATAAATCTATATATAAAATCAAAAATCAATTTTAAACAATAAATATTTTCAATTCTGACAAAACCTCTACAAAAGAATATTGAAATAATATCTTATTAACTAGAATTAAATAAAAATAAATAATCAAACCCAAACTAAAACATGTTAAATAGAGAATTTCGGTATTTATATCTTAATCTCATGATACCTCTATATTTAAATAACCCTCTATATTATAAATGAGCTATTAGATATCTTTATACTTGTATTCATTCTGTAATATCTATATATCATAAATAGTATTATATATCATAAATAGAATTAGATATTTATCTCATTCATTTTCATCTCATGATATCAATATATTATAATAAACAATTTTATTATATATAAATACTATTATCATAAATAATATTAAATAAATCAATATATTGCAATTCTATTATTATATAATACCATATCATAAATAGAATTGAGTATTTATCTCATTTATATTCATCTCATGATATCAATATATTGTAGGCAGGCAAATTTATTATATATAAATACTATATCATATAAATATAATTGGAGTAATTTATTTCATTTATAATTTATCTCATAATATCAATATATTATAATAGGCAATTCTATATATATAAATACTTTAATTCATTCAATAATATATGAATATTACAGAATTACAAAATCTCATATACATATAATTGATTGATTAATTTTTAAATTTAAATTATATTTAATTAATAAATTATATAATATATGATTGATTATTTTGCATATTAATAACAATATATATATATATACATAATGGATTAGTTTTACATTTAAATTTAATGAGTAATTAACCATTCATTTACAACATTTCGTGGACAACTTTTAATTTAGTTAACTTAATGACCCATAACAACTACTGAGTCGTAAGGCAACTTTACATCTGGTGATTACGATAGGTTATTTGGTTTTCTTAATTTAAGTCGTACTAGCTTTGTTAGGACCATCTTTACAGCTCTGTTTTTGTTTTTTTAATAATCAGTTTTTACAGCTCAGTGTTCTGGTTTTTTTCAATAAGCAGTTTTCGTGTGTACAAATTTTACGATAGGTTATTTAGTTTCTTATTTAGTTAGAAATTACAGGAACTCGCTTTAATTTGTCGAAGCAAATTGCTTATAGTTTATATTTTACAATAGCATATTTCTTTGTAAACACCCCGTAATAAAATAAAAGGTAGCTTAGGATCTTTATAATTTAACCAGTATATTTGGAAAAGCGCCCAGGTAAGAAATTACATGAGCTGATTTTACTCTGTAGCAGGGAATTGCTTAGTTTATTTTACTACTAACATTTTTTGTGCTGATTTTACTCTGTAGCAGGGAATTGCTTAGTTTATTTTACTACTAACATTTTTTGTAAACACGTCATAATAAAATAACAGGTAGCATGGTATCTTATTAATTAAACCAATTTATGTTAACATAATTAGTACTTGGAGGAGCGCAAACGTCACCAATAGCTGCAGAGTTCCGTGTCTAACCTTTTTTCACTATACCGACACCTCACCATTGTTATGTTCTCGGCAGCTTTTGTTACTGTTATGCTCAACCTTTGTTGGGTTCCCTCATGCCAGAGGAACAGATCAGTTAATATTTGGCCCTTTCTCAGGTATGTACTGGGAGTTTCTTTCTCTGTCCTCCTTTTGTGGTTGGTGGTTCTGTTAATCTGCAATTCCTCGGTGGGTTTTACTTTTTGACATTCATCTCTACTCCTGTGGGGACAGACTTCTCTTCTATGTTCCGACCTTCACATCAAATTTCTTTCAGCCTGCTAAAAAAAGTCGGAATCTGCCACCTGTCCCTGTATGAAATGGTGTTTTCACTCCAGCTAAAGCCACTGATAATCTTAAAGTCAGAACTCCTTGTAGACTATAAAGAAAATATGTTCGAGGCAACCCTGATTTGTCTGTTCATGTACTTTTGTTCATCAATAGTCCTTCTGTGGGGTATTTTTTATTTTTCTCTCAAACCTTAACAAACAAAAAATCAGTTTTGTAGGGGTGGCCATGGAGATATGCAAGAATTGATTTTTGTAGAGGGCTAATAAAGAGTGATCATCATATCTACAGTATCTACCAACTTGTTTGCAAATGAAATGATAACTAACTACATTCTCCCTAGGAATACCTACACAAGAATAACTTTAAAGTCATCCATCTACAATATGCTAAAGTCTACAAGGCCCTTCCACTAGTTTAATTGTACATGAACTATGGATGCAACACTAGTTGTTTTCTTATCCTTAGTATTGACCACCTTAACTGAAACATTACATTATCCAAATCTAAGTTCAAATTCACTTGCTAAATCCTTCCCCAAGTTCATTCCAATCAAACATGAATACTAGTTCATTACAAGTATATTCCAATAAGAGTCGCAAATCCTTCAAAACTTTTCCAGAGGCAAGACAAGTATTTGCTTCTCTGTTTAGATTGTAAAAATTATGATGTAATAGAAGAATAGCATTGATCTAAAAAAAACAGAGCACCACACAGTTATTTTGTAACCTCTAGATGGAAAATCGCTTAGAGCGGAGAGGAATCTATATTGATCTTGAAAATCCCACAATACACAAAAGTTTCTTCCCAAACAGTTTTGAAGCCTTTGTCCTTCTTTTTCATACATTACATATCAAAATGTACAAAACTTTAAGATCCATAATATATGGGAAAGAAACCATATAATATTACAATCTTTTCATGATACAATTTATTAAACAAAGTTTATCCCTATTGACAAAAAACCCTTGGCAAAAAGCTCTAGCTTGCAATGGACTCTGTTGCCTCTACAAGGATTCTTAGCTTGTCTTGTTTTGCGATTTCCCTCGTGGCTCTTGCTCTTTTGCTTTTCTTCTGTGGGGTATTCTCAGTTGGCATAGCTCTTTTGATTTTCTTCCATGGGGTCTTCTCAATTGCTGGAGCTTGTGGCACAGATTCTGCTAGCAACCCCTCCTTATCTCTGGCAGTCTCGTCTTCCTTTTCATCTTCAATGACAATAGGCTCCTTAATCTTGGGATTCAACTTAGCTTTAAACCCTAGCCTTAGTTTGTTTGTGGGTCTGGTTCTTGGTCTCCTTGCATAATATGTTCTAGGGTCAAGTTCTATAGGATCTTCACCCTTCCTTTTGCCTTCCTCCATGGTCTCATCTTCCTTAATCTCCTAGACTTCTGACAGGTGTCCTCTAGTCCTTCTTCTATAAACCCTAGAAACCCTAAGGTTTTTTCTCCTATTAGGTTTTCTGTTGTTTTTCCAGCAGCTCGTTGACTACTCTCGACCTGTATAGCAACAGTTTTCTTCTTCTTATGCCTTCTGGAAAAGGGATGTCCCAATGTCCACCTCAGCTGTTGTGCTTTCTTGTTCATTTCATGGGTGTATGACATCTTGATCAAACTGTGGTGGTATACATCATGTGGGTATCAAACCCTCCTCTTTCTTATAGAGGCCACCATCTTAATCAAGATTTGATGAAAGTAAAAAGGTAGGTTCATTCTGTTAAAACCAGTCAAATGTACAAGAAATTGCATATGGTATAAGAAAATTTTGGAGAAACAACCATCACATGTCAGATAAAGTTGAATCTTCCTCACATGATCAACCCATTATGGCTTTAAAATATTCATGTGCACCCCAACACTCCAGCGAGGATCATGGTTGTCGTCCTTCAAGAAATAATTTAAAATTACTCCATGTACCATCTATCTCTTAAACCATCTTTGCCCCTTAGCTGGTGTTTTCGTTGCCTCGGTGATGCTATCTTTTGTTACTTGAAATAGCAGCCCCTGAACCCTAGCATTATTGTTATCAAACGAATCAATGAAATCACTGGTGAGCTTAAGATCTTACCCGATGAAGAGTTCAAAAATTGGCTCCCAGTTAGCTTCTCTAAAAATTGCAAATGTGCCAACCCCATACACCTATAATAGAGTTGCTCCATCTGGCTCATATCATTTGAGGTGGCCACTTTTACCCATTTGTGCAGCTAGCAAGTTCGAAGAATTGACCAATTGAACTTTTTCCCTTTGCGTGCTCCACCACCTTGGAAATGGTTACCAACACCTCAAAAATAGTTGCCACCACCTCGAATTTGATAAACCATTGTTTTTCATGCACTTCATAGCCACCGACTTGGATTTAATAAACACTTGTTTTTCATGAACTTGGTTGCCACTTTATGTAGTACGCGTACTTTACCAAACATCTAATTTACCAACACGTACGGCAGTACCGAAAACTCACATTGCAGTGCTTTTTCTCTTCAAATCTTCTTCAATCTCTATTAAATGAGCATTACGATATGGGCTAATATCAATGAGTACCTATTTCCTCATTATTCCCCTTGTTGGTTTGTGGTTTCAATGAAGAACATGGTGGAGAGTCCAATCTCTTCCTGCTCTCTTATGGTTCTAGTTGGGTTAATTGTCTTAAATTCCAACCTTGGATTTACTGCTTTTCCCCATTTGCTCTCAAAAGATGGGAATCTTTGGACATGCATCCTTTAAATAACATATAAAACTCATCAATGAAAGCTCAATGCCCAAGCACATGTGGACACCACAAATAAAGGGGTAAATCAATTAAATGTGCCCACACAACAACAATAGTTATATCCATGGTTGTTGGATTGGGTTATGGGAACCTAGGTGTGATGAAAACACCCACTTTTCCCATAATCCATGGCCCCTCTTGTAAGGACATATGACATGGGACCCTAAAAATTCATAATGAAAAAAAACCTTTAAAACTTAGAAGAAGGTTAAAATTTATGGACCACGTTTTCATAAGCCAATCGTGAAGAACTACAATAAAAGGTTGCAATTGATTACATATGTATATAAGACAATGGGTTTTGTAATGAATAATGTATTCAATAACCCCCTATATCTATAATTTTAGAAATTAAGTAACATTGAAAACTCCCATGTATGGAGCCAAAGGAGAGGAGGAATCCCATTTCTAAGGGTGTGCCTCTCCTCGGCATGCCACCACATTGGCATAACAATGACTACATAGTGGCTTACTCATAGATGACATATTATCTTATCAATATGCATTTAGTTGTTTTCCAATAAATAGGAGATGTTATTGGATTCATCTAACTAAACATAGCATAAAGTATGATCTAACTAAATGCAAGATCTAAGATCACAATTCTAAGGTGGCAATAACATTAGTATGATCCAACATTAGTAACATAACAGAGTTGATCTAACATTACTAACATAAATTCAAAATCTGAAATCACAATTCTAAGGTGGCAACTATGTTATGATCATATTAATAGTTACATAACATAGTTAGTAACATAGAGTTTTTAGTTGGGGACTTGGTCTTCTTTAAGTTGGGTAGTGAGCACCTCAAGCCACTAAGTGACATGTCAAGTGATCGGATGACTGTGGATTAATGTTTCAGTTAAGGTAGTCAATACTAAGGATAGGGAAACAACTACGGTTGCATCCATAGTTCATGTACAATTAGAGTATGAAGGTGGAGTGGAGATGCATGTTTTACTAGCACTTTCTAATCATGTATTAGACAAGTGTGCAAGTTAGATGCCTAATTCTTTGCATAAATTGTCCCCACTTAGGCTCATAGTTGACCATAATATTGATGTTGAAATTCGATTATAACCTACAACTAAAAATCCCTATTGACCTTAGGAATCCAATCTAAAGAAATTAAAGTGGAAATTGATTGAGCTTATTCATGTTGACTTCACCAAGCCTACTAGGTCCCTTATGTCACACTGGCCCTCGTCCAAAAGAATGAGAACATCCATAATTATGGATGTGCTTCGATTATCATGTATCGATCAAGAAAACCATCAAAATTTGATATCCATTAGCTTTGGTGGTGTGTTTTTTTTTTAAGTGTTTTCAATCTACTTTTGGAATGAACAAGAATTAATTTGATTGGTTGTGCTCTTGTTTTGTGCACCATTTGTTTTTGCGCATACAGTGCCCGTGCTTTATGCAAAATATGAAGATCAGGGTGATGCACTTGCATTGAAGGCAATGGATGAAGCTAAGAAGCATTACAAGATATTTGATGCCAACCGTTGCCTCTGTAAGTAATATTACATTAGACATTTGAAGCTATATGCATTGCCTCTGTAAGTAATATCACAGTACCGTCTGTTTATACACATTGCTGGATGCCGTGAAAGAATGGAGCGCAGGGAAGCAGGACGCATACTCGTTTCGAGCGCAAGGGAGCTGTCGAGACCGGTCTTTCCGTTCGAGAGCCTATTGAGATGAATATGGAACGGTTAGACGCCCCGGAGATAGATTAGGGAAAGACCTCCCCGCGCAATTTTCATTTGTAATGTTCAAAATCGGAAATTGAATGCAGCCAAGGCGTCGGGTTCGTGGGTAGGGGAGGGTTGCGAAGGGTGTGAGCAGGGGAGGACGGTGGCGGAGGAGGGGCCCTCGGGTGACGGGAGGAGGCTGGGGCAGGAGGGTAGGACGGGGTGACCGGACCCAATCGCCCGCGCCCGAGGAGCTGTCAAGTCAGCTCCATTCCTTCCCTACAATAGCCTGTTCCAATTAAATAGACACCTTCCCTACAATAGCCTGTTCCGATTAAAAATAGACACAGATTTGCTTGCTCTTTCCCCGGGTTCTTTGTTGATTTAGATCCCTGGAGAAAATTGACTTGAATAGCTCTCTGCACATCTCTGGAAGAAATTGCTTGGGCAATCACTGGTTGTGTGTGGTCTTCATGGCAAATGAAAATGAAAAGAAGGAAATCGGCCTGAAAAGAAGGAAATCCGATAAAAACCTGACTTTAAAACCTGCAAAAGAAACACCGGCTGAAACGAATTAATTAATCACAACGAACTGGATCTGAGCACCATTTACCGCCAATTGAAACCATAGATCTACCGGGAAACAGCTCCTGTGGGATATGAGTATTGGCCTTTCCAACTCGACCTCGTGCAACCCCTCCCTTCCATCGGAAACTCCTGCAATAAATGAACGGATTCGATCTAGCAACCCGTTCCCCTACGACTACCCTGGACTTAGCAGCCCTGTCTCCCAGAAGCCCTTGCCGGCTCACTTTTAGGAAATCAGAAAGTTGGAAAGCTTCTTGAAAAAATAGGACAGCGAGTTTTGTAGATACCAGGTCCAGCACACAAGTAATGTTGTTCCCGACCCGCAGCGTCTCTGCATCTGTAGACATGTGGTAAAGTCTCTGTATCACAGGAAATAGAAGAAGAAGAGCGCTAACAATGGAAAAAATTTCTCCATCAAAGCCTGGATACTCTGATTGATACAAAAGCAAGGATACCAGGCCCTAAAAAGGTTGTAGAAAAAAGCAATTTGAGGTCTTGTTCTAATGAAAGACGCATGGATCAGATCAAAGTGAAAAATAAGGCGCAGTCTGCCACCTAAGGTCTCTTGAATGAGACCACGCTGATGACGGAGATCGCGAGAAGATCAGAACCCAAACGGAAATGCAAAGCAATGATCTGAACTGAGTTCGTTTTCTGAGGGTTCCGGTTTATTGAAAAATTATCCCAACTTTTCTCTGCTACTATGTTTGGGAAATGGTCTTGTGACTGGTTTTCCGGTGCCCGCATGAGTTATCCTGACGGGATCATTTTCTCCAGCTTTACCGAAAGCTCGTCGGTAGATTGAATGTGCTTATCGCTGTGTGCAGGTCACTTCAGAGTCGTGCAGATACATGCCTACTTTTGTCGTTCTGCGCATAATTATATTTAAGTTATCATCCGCTGTTCACGACGGTCGAGAGATACATGTTGGTTTTACTTTGTGGGTTTTCCTAATTACTTTAAACCCTAACTAAGATCTAATCTTTTGTAAGAAATTAAAATTAATGCACAGTGGAACTTACTTTCCATCTTCAAAGGCCTCCGTATGCTATCAATCAGACAGCTTCCAAGGCTCTGGGTTGATACGCTCCTGGTCTTGACTTGAGTTATTGGCTCTCGAGTCCTTCCAAGAACTTGCAATCATTTTCTCTGCCTATCCTAAATATTATGACAGAGTATCTTATCTTCAATGGAGTAGACAATTTTTCTGGTTGATGGCAAGCCTTGGAGACTCAGCGCTTTTATAGCAGTGCAAAACCCTAATCCTAGGGCAGCCGAAATTTAGCTAATACTTGGGAAACCAGTCTGCCAAGAAATCTGGAATTTCGGATTTCATAAGATCTCGAAATCGGGAACTTTCCAGAAAAACCGAAATAAATCAGAATAGATTATGATTTCCTTATTTAGCTCAAATTTATTACTGCTATTATTTTAATCAACTATAATCGGTCCATTAACAATTATAATTGTTTAACATTATTCTATATGTATTCGTATCCAAATCCTTATTTAAATAAGTATAATGTCATGACTTAATTAATCACATTATTTAGCATATTTTAATCATGACAGTATTTGATATCATAATCATAATGCACTTATGTCCAACTTAATTATTATAATTAGACGTCTCTAAATCCAACAATACATGCCTACTTTTGTCGTTCTGCACGTAATCAGTCAAGATTGGACCTTTATAATTCTCGTAGGAAAGAAGAGGCGCAGAAAGGTGTGGACGACGGGGTTTGAGGCGAGACTAACAAGCCCAGGTAGAATTAGATTGCATGCAAATCATAAAAATTAATATATCCAGTATTGCATACCTGCTATCTTTGGTACTAATCCCTCAAGAATGATGAAGACTTTGCTCGTGATAATGAACCTCATGGGTAACTATCCTGCACGGGCCTTCTCTCCGTTATGGTTTTGGAGGTTTTTCTCATATTTTCTTGTACAAAATTATTTATGATGTCCTTGTACAAAATTATTTATGATGTTATTTGTTTGAAATTTGGAAGGGATTTGTTTAAAATCATAAATCAGAGTTGTTCACGGGTGAATTCTTTACAATTCAAGATCTTGATAGAGTTCTAGATTACTAATTTTTTATTAAAAAAATCAATCCATAAATAAGTCAAAAATCAATATTAAACAACAAATATCAAAATATCAAAATTTGACAAATGTTTTTAATTCTGACCAAAATTCTAAAAAAATATAAATCAAATCTGAGTTGTGAACCCTCCATAATTTAACTAAATCCATATAAAGAGTCAAAAATCAATTTTCAACAACAAATATCAAAATTTGACAAAAATATTTTCAATTTCAAGTAAATAAATCTATATATAAAATCAAAAATCAATTTTAAACAATAAATATCAAAATTTAACAAATATTCTCAATTCTGACAAAACTTCTGCAAAATATAATATTGAAACAATATCTTATTAACTAGAATTAAATAAAAATGAATAATCAAACCCAAACTAAAACATGTTAAATAGAGAATTTCGATATTTATATCTTAATCTCATGATACCTCCATATTTAAATAACCCTCTATATTATAAATAAACAATTATATTAGCTATATATATACTTATTCATTCTATAATATCTATATATCATAAATAGTATGGCGCTTGGCGCACAGTTCACGCGGTTGTCCACTTTCCCGCTCCCCACCAGTTTACGCGGTTGGGACAGTGGTCCACTTTCCCGCTCCCCACCTATGTTCAAATCCTGTTGTTATGTCCGCACGCGGTTGTCCACTTTCCCGCTCCCCACCAGTTCACGCGGTTGGGACAGTCGTCCACTTTCCCGCTCCCCACCTATGTTCAAATCCTGTTGTTATGTCCGCACGCTCGGCAGCCTATGTGACTTATGTTTGCACTGCTCGGTAGCGTATTCAACCATTAAAGCTTCTGTACATATTGTATATAATGAAAAATTGTGAATTCTGGGCTATATATAGCAGCTAAATGAGGGACTTCCCCCGCCCTTGAAAAAATATATCATAAATAGTATATATATCATAAATAGAATTAGATATTTATCTCATTGATATTCATCTCATGATATCAATATATTATAATAAGCAATTTTATTATATATAATACTATATCATAAATATATTAAATATATCAATATATTATGCACATTCTATTATATATAAAACTATATCATAAATAGAATTGAGTATTTATCTCATTTATATTCCTCTCATTATATCAGTATATACTTATATTCATTTCTATAATATCTATATATCATAAATAGATATATATCATATATACTTATATCTATCTATAATATCTATATATCATAATAGAATTAGGTATTTATCTCATTATATTTGTCCTCATGATAATCAAATATATTATAAATAAGCAATTCTATTAAAATATATAATATAATCATATAGGCAATTCTATTAATCTATAAATACTTTTATTATATATAATTCTATTATATAAATACTATATCATAAATAAAATTGAGCTTATCCACAGGGATATCTTCACACTTCAGATTTTCAGATTTTTTGAGATTCTTTAAATGTTTAAAATGCGCTAATGGACAAAGTAGATGTCACAATTATATTTTGAGACCTTTATTAGAAGAGATTCAGAATTTAAAGCTTTCATTTAAAGTTTTTTCTCTATGCCACATCTACAGGGAACGCAATGATTCTGATTCAATTTTGATTCAGAAGACAGGCTTTCTAAAGAGGGTTTGCAACAAGATTTGGGGAGAATAGTGGAGGAGAAAATGGAGAGATCTGCACCTCGGATCAGCCTCCTTACTCATAGATTGATAATTTCCTTACTCATAGATTGATAATTTCTGAGATCTCGCAGGCTTGTCAAAGCCATTTTTATGGATTTTGTTGATATGGTGTTTTTATGTAAAATTGTTCTGTTTCTGTATGACTTGTGACTTGTGTATCTATTTTCTGTTTGGGTTGTTTTCCTCGGTGAGGAGAACCAGGAAATAGATGCTCGATTCTGATCTTTTTATGGATATGTAATGTATGGAAACTGTCGGTTCTGATCTTTTTATGGATATGTAATGTATGGAAACTGTATTTTCTTGACGGTTCTACAGACGAGCGTTGTTTTCCTCATAATGAGGCTCACAGTCTCGGGAATTCCTATTTCTCTTAGTTTTTGGATAGGAAGGGCAGCCTCTAATGAGGAGGCTCACAGTCTCGGGAGTTCCTATTTCTCTTAGTTTTTGGAGAGGAAGGGCAGCCTCTTCTTGCAGAGCTCTGTGATTCTCGATCATATCAATCATATAGGAAACAGAATGCTCCAGCATATATTATGTAACTTTTTATTCTGATTATAAAAAGTTCTATTTTTTTCTTTGGAAAAAAATAAAATAAAATAAAATAAAAAATAGAATTGAGTATTTATCTCATTTATGTTCATCTCATGATATCAACATATTATAATAAGTAATTCTATTATATATAAATACTTTTATTCATTCAATAATAAGTTCTATTTTTTTCTTTAAGAAAAAAAAATAAAATAAATAAAAATTAGAATGGAGTATTTATCTCATTTATATTCATCTCATTGATATCAATATATTATAATAAGTAATTCTATATATATATAAATACTTTTATTCATTCAATAATATATATATGAATATTACAAAATCTCATATATATATATATAATTGAATTATTTTTAAATTTAAATTATATTTAATTTTAATATTTTAAATTTCAATTATATTTAATTTTAATATATATATGAGATTATTTTTACATTTAAATTTAATTAATGAGTAATTAACCATTCATTTACAACATTTCGTGGACAACTTTAAATTTAGTTAATTTAATGACCCATAACAACTATTGAGTCGTAAGGCAACTTTACACCTGGTGATTACGATAGGCTATTTGGTTTTCTTAATTTAGGTCGTACTAGCTTGTTAGGACTATCTTTACAGCTCAGTGTTTTTGTTTTTTTAATAATCAGTTTTTACAGCTCAGTGTTCTGGTTTTTTTTAATAAGCAGTTTTTGTGTGTACAGATTTTATACGTGGTGATTACGATAGGTTATTTAGTTTCTTAATTTAATTCGTACTAGCTTGTTACGACTATCTTTACAGATCAGTCTTTCTTTAAATAATCAGTTTTTTTTTTGTGTATAAATTACAATCACATTACGAGTTTAGAGAAACATAATTACTAAACATGTGTTTAAATTAGTTTGAATGAGCTATTAGTTATGGATTATCCTTTAATAAAAGTTTTACCGCCGTATATTTCCGTGTCTAACCCTTTTTCACTATACCGACACCTCGCTATTGTTATGTTCTCGGCAGCTTTTGTTACTGTTATGCTCAACCTTTGTTGGGTTCCCTCATGCCAGAGGAACAGATCAGTAAATATTTGGCCCTTTCTCAGGTATGTACTGGGAGTTCTTTCTCTGTCCTCCTTTTGTGGTTGGTGGTTCTGTTAATCTGCAATTCCTCGGTGGGTTTTACTTTTTGACATTCATCTCTACTCCTGTGGGGACAGACTTCTCTTCTATGTTCCGACCTTCACATCAAATTTCTTTCAGCCTACTAAAAAAAGGTCAGAATCTGCCACCTGTTCCTGTATGAAATGGTGTTTTCACTCCAGCTAAAGCCACTGATAATCTTAAAGTCAGAACTCCTTGTAGACTATAAAGAAAATATGTTCGAGGCAACCCTGATTTGTCTGTTCATGTACTTTTGTTCATCAATAGTCCCTCTGTGGGGGTATTTTTTATTTTTCTCTCAAACCTTAACAAACAAAAAATCAGTTTTGTAGGGGTGGCCATGGAGATATGCAAGAATTGATTTTTGTGGGGTGGCCATGGATCTATGGATGAATTAATTTTTGTTGGGTGTCCATGGATCTATGGAAGCCTTTTGTGTATAGTGTACCTATGGGATAATATGGGGTACAAAAAAAGTACCCAAGGGAATAATGTGATAATGGGATGGGCCATAGTAATAAATTATATAAGGAAGCACAAGCAATTAATAATAATGTAATGGGCCCATGGTATTAGATAAATGATATTGAGGGAACCATAGTATTGACCCATGGTATTGTATGTATGAAGCCTATATAAAGACTAGACACTCCCCATTGAGAGATGTCAAGGAATATTGTATGAACAGACATATGATTTGTGGAGTGTTCTTCCTTAAGGAGTGAATGTATGGTGTTGCCCTACCTCAAGGGTTTGATCAATAAAGAAACACTTATATCTATTTCTATCTTCAAATTTCTGGATATATTTGTATTTTCTTATAGTTTCAGGGCAGATCTATACCAAGTGGTATCAGAGCATTTTCCAGAGCCGGTGGATCTCCATTTTTTAGCAATTTTTTTTGGCTAGAAATGTGTTTTGGCGTCTTTAAACCACAGGCTCTGTTGTTGAGCGCATAAACATGCGTGGGAAGGCATGCACGCAGGAAATACAAGAGGTGGCTACGCTTGTTGGACTCCCTTGTAACCCCCGTGGGTACCCCTTCGAGTAGTAGCACATTAGACAGAACCGCGCACGAATTGTCTTCCAAGTACCCTCTGGGTATATCAGAAGTCCCTTAGCTCCTAAGTTACAGGAAACGTGGGTCTAGGGTTCGTTTCCGTACGGAAACGAAACGGAAACGTGTTTCTGCGTACCGTACGGCGTGGAAATGTGTTTCCGTCCGTACGGGCGCGTTTCCACACGTTTCCAGAGGTTTCCACACGTTTCCACGGACGGAAATGCATTTCCACGCCGTACGGGCCCCATTTCCCACAAAATAACACTTGTTTTAAAAAAAAAAAAAAATAAAAAAAAAAATAAAAAAAAATAAAAATAAAAAATAAAAAATAAAAAATCTAATTAATTTTTAATTTTTTTTAGGGTTTCTAATCACTTCTAGAAAACCATTCTAAAAGTTATAAAAATAGCAGTGCCTCTCATTCTCTCATCATTATGATTGCACATATATATATTAATAATTTTTAATGTTTTTATATATATATATATAATATATATATATATATATTCGCGTTTCCCCGTTTCCAAAATTTGGGGAGGTCGCGTTTCGTTTCGCTTCCGCGTTTTGTTTCGCTTCCCCGTTTCCCCGTTTCGTGCAACTTAGCTTAGCTCCCTTGAAACCTCGCTATAGATAAACCGTCAGTCGTCTTGCTGCGATAGTACACCGAGAACAGCACTCAGAGAAATTACTCACCCGTACGATAGGGTAGTCGGATTGTACAGCTAAAAGTACAGTTGATCCTCCTTGGTTAATGCCCTGAAAAATTGGGCCAAGTACTACTCTCAGACCCTTATGTATATTGCGATCTGTAGCATCTGACACTCCTGGAGACCATAGTTCCCTTCTTTATCTCTGGATCACGCATAATCTCTGCCAGATCAAATCTCGCAAGTGGGGTTTTGTAGCAGCAGCAGCAATCAATTCCGTCGTTCAGATTTATGAGAACAGCCATTCAGATCTATTAGATCCATCAGATCCGCAACAGCAATCAGTTCCGTCATTCAAATCTATCACATCAGCCATTCAGATCTCTCAGATCCATCAGATCCACCATCCAAATCTGAGTAGTTGTGTGGTCTCCTATACCTGGGCGTGATTTTCGCAAGACTTTTAGTAGCATTGACATTTCCGGGATTCGGCTACTACAGTGTTCCTAAGCAAGAAGTAAAACTCCATTAGGAGTACAACTAAACCATAAATTAATAGAGACAAGAAAAATAAAAAATAACATAAAAACTAAAACAAAACAAAACAAAAACTCTGAAACCCCCTAGGGCGCTTATTGGTGACTTAGCCCATAAGAATCAGGACGACGAGTTGAGCAAAGTGGTACCATTCAATTGTTGGTGCCAAAAAATCAGGGCAGTCCCAAATTTCAAGTAAATTGACTCAATGCATAGTACAAACTAGAGCTCAAGCTATGGCGAATGAGAGGATGGACAGCCTTGAATCATCCTTGAAAGACATCTTATCGCAGTTGAAGGAATTAACTGCAACACTCTCTGAGGGCAAGGTGGAGGCACGCGATGAGGCATATATTGGCAATGAAAACAGTGAGGGAAAGTCGAGCCAATCTCTTCACCTATTTGGTGCCCACCGTGGTGTTGCAAACATTTTTTCAGGGCAACGAGTTTGCAGTGCAGATCTGTACGTTTTGAAGCAAAATCTGCAAAAACTAATTGCAGATCTAGATTCTTTGTGAAAAAAAAATACCCGATTTCAAAAAAAAATCCGTCGAACTGGAGTCCAGATGAGGGAGATATTGTTGATTTAAAATCAGCGCTTTTTTCCAAAATTTTTGGTGACAGCAAGAGAGTTGCAACGCGAATCTGAAATTTCAGTGCCTAGATCGAGATTTCTATCACATGGGATAATGTAGAATAGTCATTCCATTTCCGAAAACAAATCATAATAGGGATTCTCAGCAATATTGACATAATTGTGGTCATTTCAAATTTTCGCTACGTGAATTTTCTTCAAAACACTCTTCATGTCCGATCTTAATTTTACAAGGAAAAACAACAGCTCTTCTATTGAAGAATTCATACAAAGACTAAAATTCAAATATGGGGAATTTTGGAGAGCTATAGTACCGATTAGTTTCAAAAATGACGCTGCCAAATGGTAGCATTCATTTGACATCGACCAATTGCTCAAATTCTCAGAAGCTGAATATGAAAGATTTGTTTTAGACAAATGGCTTCATACTAGAAAAAAGGAGAATGAGACATGTAAGGGGTTATTTTCTACTGGTATCTCCTTATTGCAAGTTCATGGATTAATTCAGAATGAGAAAATCATCGTCTCTATAAATCCTAATTGCAAGCATAATTTTATCAATATTAATTTAGCAAAAAAATTACAAGTGTCAGCAAAACACATGGAGCACACACAGGTTAATAATGCGCAGGTGCAAATTTATAAAGATTTGAAGATTTCTATGGACATGTATTGCATTCTAATTTTTATGTTTCAGATATGGCTAATGAGGATGTTATTTTGGGATACCTTTTGATGGAATTAATGGGTACTATAAATATTAATGTGCAGAAAATATTCTTGAAGCTCTGGTATATATAAATAAATAAATAAATAAAAATACATTACAAGATATTTTCATCAATAGGAAGGTAGAGTCCATGAAGGCTGAAGCAAAAGATGTTTCAAAGCTGACATATCAGATTGATGAGCCTTTGATGATCGACAATCAAACACAAACGGAAGTTGAAACAAAAAAAGTTACAAGTACTAATACATCAAATGAGGACTAAGTGGTTGAACTAATATTAGAAGATAAGAAACAACAGCAAGCACCACAACATGTACCATATACCACTCAAGCTCCACTGTTAGTTCAAACTTCAACGTATCACCACCCACATCACCCCGCAAGAAAACAACCAACAAGATGGCAACAAATTAGCCACAAGGACAACAACCACCACATGATAAATAGAAAGGAGTGACGATCCACCTACTACACATCAACACAGAAGCGCTGCCACGGTCAACTTCCATCTCAAGCGAGCGAAGCACTAGTTGGATCGAGGGTTCACCTTTTTCTTGGATGGTTAGATGCACATACGTGATACCAGTGAACTACTCTTAAGTAGATCTTATTATTTGTGTTATTCCCATGTTTTGGGAACGAAACATGTTAAAAGGGGTGGAATATAGTGTACCTAGGAGGATAATATGGGATACAAAAAGAGGTATCCAAAGGAATAATGTAATAATGGGATGGGTCATAATAATAATAAGGTGGTTAACCCCTATCATGTAAAGGGCTAAAAGTAGTTAGTAATAATGTAATGCACCCATAGTATTAGATAAATGGTATTGAAGAAACCATGGTATTGACCCATGGTATTGTATGTATGAAGCCTATATAGAAGTTAGAGACTCCCCATTGAAAAATGTCAAAGAATATTGTATGAACAATCATATGGTTTGTGGAGTGTTCTCCTTCCTTAAAGAGTGAATATATGATGTTGGTACCTTAAGGATTTGATCAATAAAGAAGCATTTCTATCTATTTCTATCTTCTGATTTTTTGGTATATTTGTATTTTTCTTATATTTTCAGACCAGATCTATAACATTTTGATTAAAGAAATCTTCTACCTCTTCCAGTTCATCTATGATGTAATGATTAATCCTAGGAGCAGCCAAATATGAGAATATACCCCTTAACTGCCAGTTATGTTCCCAGGTAGGAATATCAGCAAATCATTTTCTTTAAATCATTCTACTTCAAAGTGGGAAGAGGTGAAATTTTAGCCTACCAAGACGTTGGGTGAGAAGATATTAAAATAAACAGAAAGGAAAACAGAGAAAAACAACAAACAAACAAAATCACTGTAAGATCATAACCCGGAAGCTAATACTCCAAAAGAATTTCCAAAGGAACAAAATCACTGGAAGATCATAACCCAGAAGCTAATACTCCAAAAGAATTTCCGAAGGACACCAAGCCTGTGGAAATCTGCAAGTAAAAAGAATGCTAACGTGTTGTCAAGGAAATCTGTAATTAACAAGAATGTCAAGCTATGATTCAGTCTCAGGCCTTAGCCTGGAAGTAAAGACAGTTAAATTTCACTAATACTTGCAATTGCAGACCAATACTTCAGATTTATATCTCTGTATCAACTCTGGCTGATGCAGCCAAAAATATTTTCTTAATGTGCAATATATGATATTTTTTTGTTAACAAAAAAAAAATTCATGATGAACACTGTAATATGAGAAGCCATATTGAAATATAGAAATGATGTATTAGGCAGCATAAAAGGGCAATCTTGTAATAAGCAATTTTACATTATATTAAATGCTAACATGTTGTCCGGGAAATCTGTAAGTGACAAAATGCCAAGCTATAATATAGTCCCAGACATCTTCCAAGAGCGGTGCTTTTAGTAAACAACATAGCTCAGACTGATGGAATATTATAAAATCCTGAAAGAAACAAAATTGTAGTAATAGCAACATTTGCTGAAAATTTTGTTCCAAATCTGGCATCAAATTTTTTTATTTCCTCCAACAAGTTACTGAAAACACAGAATCCAAAGAACGCATCAGCATCCAGCTCACATGTTTGATGCTTTACTTAGATCTTAGCATTAAGTGCCAATTACCGTGACTTGAGGAGAATAACACAGAAAATTGTGAAGTATGAACATCCAGAACATAGTGAAATTACAGCAGAGAATTCCACAACACTTGATTTTGACACATCTGACAATGAAACATAATAAATATAAGCCATTACACATCTCACGGGGTAGAATAGCATCAAATACCTTTGACAAATTCACAATATGCTATTTTATAATCATCACAGTTCATAAATGAACACCCACCAATTCTGATGCAAAAGTCCTCAATGGTAAAGTTACTAAAATGTGTACTTACCAGATGGGCAAGACTTTTGGGGCAAATGGATTTCTCATAAATATCATTCTTCAATAGCTTCACTTCAAAATTCAGTGGTCAGCAAATGCTAAGGTAAAAATCAATATAGTCATCTTTCAAAGACCTGCATCCCACTAAATAATGAAAAGCCTTGTAACATGCTTGACCTGCCCTTTTGGGTGAACATATATCATTGCAAGCATTCTTAACAACTTGCAATGCAATTGTATCCTCAAAATCCAACAATTTCATGTCCTGGTAATATGAAGTCTCAAGACCCTCAATATCTGCAGGGTATCAAAGACTATCCTTGATCCACAGTATCCACCTCAGTGATGGAATCCATCAGGTAGAAATCCAAATATTGAGTTGAAGAGAAGAATTTTACGGAACCCTTCAAAATTCCAAATGAGAACCATAACAACACACCATCTATTTCCCCAAATCAGTATCACAAAATCTTGGCCATTTCCAGGACAATTGCTATCACTAAAAGCTGTGCTCCCCAGTGTGCATAGTCATGAAATCATCACCATGATTAAGTAGAAGAGCATCAAAAGATGTAAAGATGAAATTTTTTCACACCATCATGCAGGAGATCACAGCCTTGTGCAATTTGGACACTCAGATATAAAATCCAGGATTTGGATACGATGTGTCAAAGACATGGTGCAGTGACAAAACTATGCTCACTGAGATAATTGGGTTGGATCATGTTGGCTTCTAAATAATTTCCATTGCTTTTTTCTGTAGCCAACACCAACATTTTCACATTTCAAACGGTCTACTATAATAGTCTTCTGAGCTTGGCATGTGGAACTTTGGTTCATTATAGCTTGGAAAGATCTTACTCAAACCAGATTTATGATCCAATAGCCCCATTCTTTCCTTGCTTGCAATTTCAGCCAAACCTGCTTCCAATCTTCTCCCGGAAAAGCTAGATTCAAATGCAGACGATATCCTGTTCCGACTATCCCATCCATTTGTGCCAACAGGAGTGTTTCTAAATGTTGAACTCACTGGCTGTTGAAAAGATATATGAGAAAAAGGAGAATCAAGTTGCATTTGCACTTGGTCCATCATCCTGGATGACATCCTTGCATCATTCTGATGGGACAGGTAAGATGAAAAGGCATCCCCAACCTGGTCTTGAAACTTTGATTGTTGCCTTGAAGCTGTCATATTAGCATTAGAATAAAATGATTTTTGCTTCAACATCTGAAGTCTAGCCTCATAATCCCCAGGACTCACCTGTCCTGAGAAAGAATTTCTAAATCCAAGCAAAGACTGGCTAAAATTGGAATTGGCTAAATCTTGCATAGGAAATACTGAATCATAAGCTGCAGAAGCAGGCTGGTTTTGTTGTCCCAGAGGTAATTTTCCTCTCCCAACAGCCATTATTGCAGGATCAATAAATTCAACATCATTTGAGCTGCTGCTATTTCCAAGCGTCTGATGCAATAAACTGTATGGATTTGAATATGTATTTTGAAATGCTGCAGAGGCATCATGATCTTGAGTTCCATTGGAGAAAACTTCAGAAATCCAAAAGACAATCAAAGTTAACTCAACATAAAAGTTAAGGTTCAACTTAGACATGTAAGATTTAATATTAAGCTACTTCATTAATACTGCAAAAAGAACAGGCAATTCACACTCAAATCACAAACCTGGGCCAGCTGTAGATTCATAAGACCTATCTGTTCTCAACTGGGGGGAAAACCCTGGAGGTGGAACTGGAGGGATTCTGGTTGGAGCAGAAAAACCTGGTGGGGCAGAGAATTGAGACCTTGAACTAGAAATTGGTGTGGCTGCCAAAAAGAATGCAAGGAATTATAAATAGTGAATCACTTTCACAGCTATCAACTTGAGCCAAAGAAAATCAAAACAACAGTCGATACTTCATAATTATGGCACTCTACTTAAATTCTGTTCTAGCTCATAAATCCATAGATACATTCATAAGCAGACTAATAGAAGAATGTTGGTAAAGAGAAGCTTCAAACGCAATACAAAGATTTAAGATATACAATATTTGATTACTGTGTATTTGGGAATGACATATCACATCTGAACAACAGACAAATAAAAATATAAAACTCTACCCCCCAAAAATGTTACGAGACTTGAGATGGGACTTGAAACTACTATCTAAATTTTTATGTACTAGTTTTCACAAGGGAGGAGAGAGTTACTATATAAAATCCTATCCAAAAAATAAACAGGCTGCTTCTAGTCAAAAAAATACACAATAAGATAGGGTGATAAAGTCATTCAAATGCTATGAGATAGTTTGCAGTGTGCAGGTTCCAGAGAAAAAAAATGCAATATTTATAGAATGAATGTTGATGCTCCAACAATAATGCAACAATTAATGAAAAGGCGCTGGCATGGTTAGAACTGGCTAATCATACAATAAATGGTCATTTGTCACACATAAACATCCAACAAAAAGTAGAAAGATTAAATGCTACAAATAAAACAGAACCATACTACTAGTAAGGACAGAAAACATAACAAATCCTGCTATGCACATCACATAGAATATGAAATGGCCACAGCTATTAACTGAAGAACAAAGCTAAAGTCCACCATCAAATGCAGAGATTAATCCAAGTTGTGGCACAAGACCTGCACAAATTGTAACTCCTCCCTAAGCAATACAAGACTAATCTCAAAACTAACAATCTCTAACCACCCATTGTATATAGCACTTGCTTTTATTATTAATATTTATACTAAGCAATTACAATGGATTATTTATACTAAGTGATTACAATGTTATTTTACATTATAGATAATTATAGACCTTCAGTAGCCAAAGATGAAGATGCACCTTATTTTTTGGTGTCTCATATACTATGAGATCATCATTGCTTTCTTTTGGGATCAGGACCAAGAAAAAGCTTAGCCCTCTTCATTAATGGGATCTGCCACACCAATGTTTTAAAACTAGGCCGGTCTGACTTGAAATCCGCCTAGTTGACAGAGCCATACCCCTGCCCTGACCGACTAGGTCAATTGCCTGGTTCGGCGGCTGGTCCATTACCGAACCGGCCGAGTTGGTGATCCACTCGGCTGGTTTGGTAACAAACTGGCCAGACCAGCAGAGCCCAACATAAACTGGTCAGCCTCAGCAGCAGGGATAAAAGGCAAGCTGGGCAGACTTGAAATCAATTTTTTTGTTTAAACTATTTTTGAGCCCCTCTACCCCTCTCCCACGCCTATAAAGGTGACCCAACCATGTCATATTTCCTCAGACCTATCTCAGTGCATTTGTGTGAGCATTTGTGAGGAGTTTGTGAGGAGATGAAGTTGGTTTTTGGACCATCATTAAGGAGGTCTGACTCCAATTCAGAGTCTGAGCCAAATGATGTTGCCTTGTCTAGTAGTAGTGACTAGTGATCACTAGATAGTATTTTGTATTAGTGACTTGTATTCCGGTAGTTGTATTGTTTTGTTGTAGATGCCATTTAGAGTCTCCTTGATTATGTGTTTTTGTTCTGATCTCTATATATTACATGTATTGGACAGTGCACTCAGTACCATTTTGATATAATAGATATATTCATGAACATACTTTGATCATATGTTGTTTTCTTTCTATTATTCTAATGCTTTGAGTTTGGAAACATGAACGAAAATCTTTAAAAATATGTTTTTTCATAAATAAAAAATTATTTGATGTACTTTTTTACAAACAGTGAGTCATTGGAATCAACTAGTCTGAGTCGATACTGAGTCGGAGTTGATCCTCAGTTATTTTCGAGTCATAGTCTGAGTTTTAAAAACTATGTGCTACACATCTCAGCTCCCACACGCCATGCCCCACCATAAGAAGACCAGGCTAATCACCTCATACTTCCCTCTTGATTCGTCAGATCAGAGCAACAAATGACAGTCAAAGTTCCAAAGTTGCACCAGACAACATAATATGGTAAAACTTCAAGTTTCTCCTCAACCTCCCCCTTTGGGAGGCCAATGAATATTATCAAGACCGTCTTGACAGTATTAATCCATACATTATGCCACACGTTCTTAGAGTACTAGAGAAATCAGCTCCAAATGAACTCACAATAGAGTACCACCCACACTTCAAACAACCTCCTCTAGACCCAAAGGAGCAGCCAAAGATCTATTCAAAATTTCATTCTTTTGACCTCAAATGCTAGGAATATTCCTCACTTGTACACCAAATCACATAGTCCAACCCCCAACAGTTCCAAAAGACTCCAGCTTTGACAAGAGTCAATGCCCTATTCCCCCACCATCAGCCTTCAAACTCTTTGACAACATCAACCTCATCATCCAATCTCATGAGAGATTGGACTGAGAGAGAGTTGCCCAAACTCACTTAGTATTTTGTAACATCATAACTTTGTCACACTATTATACATTTATGCATGTGCTCCGATGTTATACCCCCCAATGGTTCCAAAGGACTCCAACTTTGACAAGAGTCAATGCCCTATTCCCCCACCCTCAACCTTCAGACTCTTTGACAACATCAACCTCATCATCCAATCTCGTGATAGAGAGACTGAGAGAGAGAGTTGCCCAAACACTTAGTATTTTGTAACATCATACCTTTGTCACGCTTTTATACATTTATGCATGTGTTCCAGTAGGTTCCTTTCTTTATATTATTTTTGACATTTCTGGCTTTTGCCACAGTTTTATACATTTATACATATGTTCTGATGTTATACCTATGTAGGGTTTCTTTCTTTATACTATTATCAACATTTCTAAGAGTCGCACTTCCACTCCCACATTGTATTCAAACTGGTTGTACTCTTTAGTCCTATTGACCTACTTTTGTGGTCACTTATAGACATTAATAAAGACTAATATACATGCATAGCAGCCAATATGCTTGCTGCCAACTTGGATAAATTTATCAATATCCAAAACATATTACAGACCATCCAAGATCCATCTTAACCACAGGGTTTCATAGAAAACCTTGTGCTCAAGCATTGAGAGGGATGTAAATCTCCTGAAATGAAAACGTCTTGGTATATCCGGAGTTAAGATGGAGCTAGGTTGGTTTAATTTCCCCCTTCAAACAGGCTATATTCCACATAAATACCATGGATTCTCATACAATGGGCCAATACCATAGGTATACCATGGGTTCTCATATAATAGGCCAATACCATGGGTTCTCATACCATGAAGTATAATGAGCCATATCATACATTTAACATGTTCAAACAAGTTGCAAGCTTATGTGTTCATAAATAGCTATAAGTTCTCTTTGGCATTGAGAGTGCTTTTAATTCTATGCACAACAACTTTGTAAGGTTGATGTCAAACAGTTTCCAAACAAACTGTAATTATCATCTTGGAATATCACCCAATGATTTACTCTAATCTTAAAAAGCATCTTCAACTTCAAAAATACACACACTTTTGATGCTCTTATCTTATCTTCAACCAATAAAAGTGGCATCTTATCTTCAATCAATAAGAGTACAAAAACCTAGCAAGCCACATTCATGCCTTTGTCCCTTTTTAATATGACATCAATTTTACTACACGCATTGCTTACTATGGCTATGGAATTCTTTTGTTTTGAACAAATGATTGCAAGGCACCTTAAATTCCATATCATTCTCAGGCCTATCTCCTATTTAGGAATGTATAACAACCCTACATCCACAAATATTTCTAGAAGTTGTACTTCCACTGCTATTAGAAGGGTGTTTAAATGACTTTACAGGTTTCCTTCTTGCTACTTTAGGGATGTATAACAACCCTACCATCCACAAATACTTCTAGAAGTTGTACTTCGACTGTTGTTGGAAGGATGTTTAAATGACCTTACAAGATTCCTTCTTGCTACTTTAGGAATGTATAACAACCTTACCATCCACAAATACTTCTATAAGTTGTACTTCCACTACCATTAGAAGGGGATGTTCACATGATCTTAAAGGTTTCCTTCTTGCTACTTTATTTGTCAAGTACATAAAACACATTGCTTGAGTAAGTTGGCTCACTCTAGCAATGCCCTAGAAACATTGAAGAATATGACCACAAAATTAAGTGATTTACAAGAGATGGAATTCCCACTTAAAAATAAGTGAGCTAGTTCTTTTCTAAATGTTGCATTTAATATCTTGTGTAGTTCATCACTAAATATTTCCTATACATCACACATGCATTTAGTTCCTGATTAAAATGTTGGGACTCATGATCGTCGTTAAACCAAAACCCGCAGGTGTTAGTCAACAATCGCATCACCAGAGATAAGGATCCATGATAGGCGTTAAACCAAAACCCGCAAGTGTTAGTCAACAATCGCATCACCAGAGATAAGGATCCATGATAGGCAGTTAGTCCATGCCATGAAACACACAAGGAGTGTTGGTTTATCCAATGTCCAACAATATCCCCCCAACGCAAGTCGAGTGTGTATCAAACTCATAACCTACGCTCTGATCCCACTTGTTAGGAAACATGATTGTCATTAAACCAAAACCCGAAAGTGTTAATCAATGATGGCATCACCATAGATAAGGATCCATGAGAGGCAGTTAGTCCATGTCACAAAACACACAAGAAACGTTGGTTTATCCAATGTCCAACATAAAACCATACATCAAGAAAGCATATTGCTAGTCTCACACGTACAAGTACAAGCAAAATCCCAGAAACACATTCTTGGAAGCCACTAGATATTATCCAAATAATTATGGTCTTGAATCACCCAATAGCAACCACTACAAAAGTCAGACAAGTATTAAATATGCTAAACATGAGCAAAAAGGCTTAACATTAGCAAAAGAATTTAAAACCAGATTTGTACAAAAAACAATCCAAGAAATATAAACATTTGTTAATATTAACATCACAAATAATTTTTTATCAACTCACCTGTGGATTCTGAAGAAGGCATAGATGAATATCTGTTGGGAAATATTTGAAATTCCACTGGATTGCACGCACTTGCATCATTTGATGATGCATTCAATTGATCATACCCATATCTGCCATCCAAAGCCTCTCTTCCTTTTGACCGTGTATTCTGCAATTGTCCATTAGATGTCAAGGAGCTAGAGAAATTACTCGATTCAATTTTTGATTCATCTTCTCTTGCAAAAGAAAATCTGGACTGCCCACTATTCTGGAATTTCCATGAACTCGATGTGTCTGTTGGAAAACCAGGCTTCATGTCTTTCTCACCAAGCAGCACTTTGGCTAGGTTGTGTGGGCTAGCTATCGAATTGTCTTCCCAAATGTCAAAGTTCATGGACAGAATATTTGAAATAATACTGCTCTCCCCAGCATCTGTATCAATATTATTCCTAGAGCTGGATTGATCTTTTTGAAGATTTTCCAAACATTTTGATTTTTCTATTCTAAAACAATCTTCATAAGTTTGCTCACTGGCTTGCAAACCAGCCATCGAAATTCCATCCTTATCCATGCTAGATTCTTTACAAGGAGGTGCAGAACAAGTGGTAGAAATTAGGCCAGAGGAAGAAAACCCCTCAGATCTGTCATCAACTATTCCAGAGTTATAGCCATCACTACAAGGAATATCAAAATTTGAAGCCTTAATAGGAGATGCTGTGCTTATATCTCTATCATTCAAGGAAACAGAATGAGAAGCACCTGTCATCATGGTACCACCAGCTGGATTACATACTACAGGCATGATAGTTGATGCCTGAGAACCTAAATGCCTATTATTATCCTCAGATGCAGTTTCATGTTTTGCTTTTCTCCTTGTTTCTGAGGGTATCTGAACAAATGATCTTGAATGTTCTTCCAACTCTTTTGGATGACATAGATCTTCAGAATCCGTGATGCAAACATTTTTTATTGATGCAACCAAGGAATTTTCAAGATCGGCCTTATTGTCAATCTGTGATGAGTTTGAGCAAGAGGTTGGAATGTTAGAAGGACGTTTGGTGGTATGAGTATGAAAGTCGGACCTTTTCCATTTTTCATCTAATACTAGGGTGTTGACTTCATCATAATCATCAGCAGTACTTTTAAAAGCATCATTATAAAGCCTTCTCTCTACAACTTCAGAGGATACTGGAATACAATCAGATCTCTCAGTTTCCACATCCCCCTCAACATGTGAATTGGCTGGCAGTGTTGAATTTGATAATGAATTATGAGATGCCCCTTCAATGCTTTCTTGAACTCCACTTTTTGGATGTGGATTACTTCCAGCAAACTTCTTTTGAGGGCTGCTTTGCCTAATATATCTTTCAGAAGTACTAATGGAAGCTGTATCTGCACCTGCAATGGTTGCTGAGCTTGTTCTTGTTGTACTGGAATTCTTCAGAACATTTGGTTTGGCAGGTACAGAGAATGTTGATCGTTCACTTGACTGTTGTGCACTACCACTTAAAACAGCTAAAGATGGTTTACTATGGTCGGAGTGCACAACAGGGGCAACTGCTGCTGCCACCACTGAAGCAGAAGTAGGTAAACTTGAAGGTGGAGAAACTGAGAGTGTATGTAAGGAGCTTGACTTAAGCTTAGTGGATACAGGGATAGCAGGTTTTGTAGGTACTGTCCTCCCCTGTGCAGCACGTGACCCCCTGCAAGTATCATTCATATGTCAGCTACAAAATACTCATTGCTTAGTGTTACAGCTAATTAAGGAACCCCATATGGATCATGAGAGTACCTCAATGTCTAATATGCTATTTCAAGAGATATATAATTAAATACAATGAAGATACCATACCAGGAAGCAGCAGCTGGCAAGACAGTTGCTTTTCCAGTAGTTCCATTAGCAACAGCAGTCCTGACCTGACCTCCAGAGTTTAATGGTACATAGCAAATCATAAAACAATAAGAGAATGAGTCCCAAACAAGGTTAACTGAACACAGCTATGCATATATACTATTTCTATCAAAGAAGTTCCCAGCCTATATAAATTTTCCAAGCATCACCAACCAGAATAATAACTCTATCTGCTACAAGAAATGGTTTCATATTCACATTTAAGTCTTGCAGCAAATACCAAAAATGGTATATGGCTTATCCAGCACAAGTTACTTACAGAAGCAGCCAATTTGACAGGTGGTTTACTTGAGGAAGTTAAGTTTGAGCTAGAAACATCAGGTTCTGGTGGAGGCAGACAACTTCCCCCGCGTCTATGTGATGGATTTGTAAGGCCATGGAATTGTTGAATCTTGCTGCTCATGCAACCACAATTAAAGGGAAATATCACAATTAAGTATATATTTGTCTATTTTGTGATACTTGAACCACATTAGTGACTACTCAACTCAAAGCTCATAATTATCATAGTTTGAACAATAAGCTGTAGAATCTAAACAGAATCCCCTGGGCCAACACAATGCAAAATATTAATATTAAAATAGTAACCATAAAGGGCATCATTCGAAACAAATTGACAAGGGTTTGCAAGAAGAGACAGAATCATAATGAGATTCATGCTGAAGCAAAACTATAGGACACCCCTACATCATACTTTGTGCATGTCGAAACCATCTCCTCTTTTGTAAAACTGTCTTCCTGTGTACCTATATCGTGCAAGTATAAACAATCTGGATTGTTGCATGGCTGAACAAAGAAAGAAAGCATTCAGCATATATATAAAACAAATTATCTATGTCATGATCATTGGAGAAGAGTACAGAACAAGTTTGATTGTCAAATTTATAACTCTAACAAAGAAAGAACATTGAATCAAACAAATTTCCTTTTGGAAACAGTTTGCAGCAACATGCACGTCATATCTTCCAACAATTTTCAATAGTGAAAAACATCAACCACACTTACCATATTTTTCAGCCATGCATGACAGTACTTAGTTGTGCCAAAACATGCTCTGCAAACATCATATTCAAGGAATGCAGATTATAGAAGTTCACATAGATGTTAAAATCTTAAAAAAGTTATATGGACTACTTGAGCATCATTGAAAATATCTACACTTACCGCAATTGTCTACCATCTAGCACAAATCCATTTACAGTCTGAATACAACGAATAGCTTCTTCCTCTTTTAAATAGGTAATATATCTGATACATACAAAAGAAGAAGAATCAATAGGATAAAAGATCACCTTAGAATTCATTCAACTTTGTTTAATTGATTTGAATTTTATAAATTTCAGCTCAACCTGTAAATTTCAAACTTCATACAAAATAACGACCTTAATCTGAGAACGGTATTTAACAATATCTTTGGATAACAAAAGGTGGTTACCTTTTTATCCTATCATAATAAAGACATATTTTCTGAAGTCTGTGATATTCTATCCAAAAGCATATTAAATTTGCTACCAAAAATTGAACCTACTTGAGATAAGAGTGAAGATAATACACAATACAATTTCACTTACACACTTGTAGTTGGATTACTCGTGGATTGCTGATTACTAGCATTAGAACGAGAAATTGATACCTTCAGAACCTTTCCATAACGTCCAAAGAACTCTCGCCGTTCAAGGATCTAGAAAGAGGCAATTCATTAAGTCAAATTTTCACCTGTCTCAGAACATATAAGGAAATATAAAGCACTTAAAAGATTAACTGAAAACGGAGTGTGAGTATGGTCATATCACATAATTTTCAACAACATAAATAATATCTCAAGTTCATCATAACTCAAATGAGTTGTATATGCCACAAACTCAGAAAAGGAACCACTCATTTTAATTTTTTCGATGCAGAAGATCCTATACTCTTTAATTTTCTAATACAAAATTTACTGCATACCTCTTCATCTGCTAAACTTGCAGGTAGTCCAACTATGTACACAAGGTTCCGCTGAATGACTCGCACATTACTGAGATGTTTGCGCATCTCAGATGTTTTTGATTTTGACTTTTGGGACTTCTGCCTCTTCTCACAAGTCGCATCTTTCAGCCTGTCAGAGTAAAAAGTGAAATACATCAACAAATGGAGAGATACCAGGATTTTGTCAGAACTGAAACAAGGTAATCTAAATTGTGATCTAAAGTCTGTTCAATAGTAAATTTGGTCAGCTAAACTAAATAATTGCAATACATATTTGAGAAGCTCATATTTTCTCAGAGAGGTTATTTGTATGGTAAATGTTACATTTATGATGGTACTACCTTTCACAGTCAATAGCTGTTCCAACTATCTTTTCCTTGTCATATGGTGTCCTACATGCAGGACAGCGCCCTTCTGTATTATCCTTCTCAGCAACTTCCACAAGGTGGTGCCAACACAAGACACATATCTGACCAGGCAAATACAAAATTATTAGTCCATAAAAACTAATTTCAATAATTGAATCTATAAAAAAGGGAAGAGAAAACCTGGATAGAATGTGTGGAAAGTTGGAAACACAGAGAATGTTAGGAATAAGTATAACATGACAAAGGCACTCCATGTTTTCATTAGACAATCTTATCAATCAGAAGGCATTCAATTATATAATGGAATGTTAACATTATTTGTTTTCTTTCCCTTACTTGGAAAAATGTGATAAAACACTTAATATGTTCATAAAGAAAGGGAGTTCCAAAGTACATGCTAGAATGCAAGCTCAAATAAGAATAAGGAAAGGAAAAAGTTAGGTAGCAACATCAAACCTCATAACCACATTGGCAAGGCTTTAATTGCCTATCAGTCAAATCCATTTCCTCTGCGCAAAGTGGGCAAATATTTTCCCCATCGTCATTCACAAAGTCCATTCTGTGAATTGAAAAAATATTGCACCGCTTTACCACAATTTTCTGTCAAATGCCAAAGAATTATCTGTAAGATGAACTGAAGAACCAACAAAAACTACACCAGACTACATTAACTTTTTTGAAATTTTGAACCAACATAGATACACCAGTTAAACTAAGAATTGTAGGGGCAGGGGAGCACACAACTTTTTATAACCAATACATAGCACTAGCAGCAATGTGTTTTCTTTGCCATCTAGGTAACACTTCCTCTCTAATTACACTATCACTCTGTTCAGTTTGTACAACAGTTTAAGATTAGCAATATTATTAATAAACTGATAAAAAAAAATCATTTTTGTGAAACCTGGAGGACTTGCCAATTACGTATTATGCTTGTCAATATCCAGATGACACCTTGAGTTGTATCCTTGTGCAACAAGCACCAAAGAAGACTCATTTATAAAATAGATAAGTTTCAAAAATGTCATACAAGAAGGTAATATACAAAAGCTATCAAGAAGAAATGCCCTTCCACACTACTATGATGCAACAGATACCAACCCTCTGCAAGAAAATTGATGCAAGGATAGGAATTTTGAGGACATGATGCAGACACCATGCTAATTTTGACATGTGTCCTGATCAGGGGACAATAAACTATAGCATAAGACAACCGTGAGTCAGTACAATATATTAATATAAGTTATAATTAAAACCTTGCACGGCAATTTCAGGGATGACACTAACATCAATAATACACTTATATCTCGAGAAGTGTAATTTGGATGTGGATCCCTGCAAGTGTGACATTGAGTGATTCAACTGATTTCAGGGATTGCTTAGGAAATTACAAGTTTTCAATTCCTAAATTAAATTTAATACTAGGAAATCCAAGGGTATATTGTGGATTGCCTCCCAACACCTCTCTTATTAGTTACTGTAAACAAGGAACTTCAATCTGCTTGCATAATCTGTGCCGTTTCTCTTCTGTTAGCAAACCAAACCAGTGTCAAAAAGGAACAGGTACATAGGTCATTACAACATTAAGGCAAAAATTAACTGTCCACATGTAGATCAGGACAAACTCAGAGAATTTAAGAAATATGTTTGTAAGGTGCTGACCATTTTCAATGCAAGCACTGGAGTGGAGAGAACTGTGGCTCATACTCGTAAGAAGGTCAAGGTTAACAATTCATCACAAACAGCCACTGATATCACAGCTAATAATTCCAACCTGGATGGGCATCGGGAAAACCTGTGTAGCCTTCTAAAATTATCCGACCTGGAATCCAAAATGGATCATCTATGATACCTTCTGTGCAGCCGAGATGCCACAGAGATTTGATGAGCTTAGTTTGGAAGATGCCAACAAAATGGAGATAGCGGCACTGCTCTGAGTTCAAATGTATCATCGCAGCCCGGGAAAACCATGAATGAGAATCAAATAGTTAGAAACTCTAATTAACGTGAGCAAAAGAATATTCCTAACTATCGAATCTCGCAATCATAGCGAGATCTTTTGTGTCTGCTTTTTGTTTTCACAGTATAAAGCAGTTAAAACTAGAAATCGTGTTTCACTGCTTTAGTAAAGTGCAATTTTGAAGTGGCAACATACAAAGACATCTGCCATTATTTTCTGGAATCTCCTTTTTAAGGCTTCGTCTCAGAAAGCAAAGCCTGAGTCAACAACATATGCAAAGCACAGGTATAGACGGCATGCAATTTACCATATAAAATATTGACCAAAAACCTTCTGTTTCTATCCAAAAAAAAACAAATATATACAATTATATCCCCAGCTATTTAACAAATACAAATAGAAGCCCAATGCAGAGACATGTCATAGGCATTTGACATAATAAAAATCAATAGTCACAGATACAGCAACAGCTCATAATCACATATATAACAATAATTTATAATGACGGAGACAATAGAAATCAATGCCCTTGCGCCTTGCAAATTAGGGTTGCGCGGCAAATCAATTAGCACGGAACTGTAAATGACGGACAAAAGGCGTCTCGAATCTTCGAGAACCAAAAATCTTATAGCATTAGAATTATTCTAAACAGAAAGTACATGCACGGCCGTTGTCGGTATTTTTTAAAACAAATCTGAACACTAATAAGCCAAAACCCTAAAAACATACCCTAATAGAGCTCTGCGCAGGTATTGTTCAATACCGACCTAATGCGGATATCAGAATAAAGAATCCAGCAGACAACCGATACACCGGGTGGTGATGGTTGAGCGAAATGGACAATTTGTGTCTATGAGATGCAGCAGAAATCAAGCATGCGCCCTGTAATCGATGTCCATGAAAAAAATATCGATTAAAGATCTCAACAACGGAAGCAGAGATGTAGCGTTCGCTCAAAGCGGAGGAAATCCCAGGCAAATTTTGGGAATTTCGGATTAACTTTTTGCCAAAATTTGAACCCGATGGATACAAAATCGAACCGCGTGGAAGAGAAATCGGTGACAAATTTTACCTGAAAACAAAAGGAGGTGCCGAGATCGATCCCCGGAGTCTCTAAATCGAGCGGAGTTCGTCCTTCCGGAACGCCAGGCTCGCGAAATGCAAATGAATGAATATAAATGCTTCGCTGTGCGTATGGTTTTGGTTGCTCCCTGTTCTTTTCTGTCCCCAGGATTAAATACAGTATCGGAGATACAAGATAACGCAATGCCGTTTGACTTAACGGCGAGTTCGATACGGCATTGGTTAACTGAACGGCCCTTTAACGGTACATTGACGGCACTACTATCCACGATTAAATCTGGCTTAATGCCGCCGGATTTGGAGGCAAAACAGCGCCAGTTAAATTGCAGGAGCCTTTTACAGCGCTTTCCAATTACGCCGAGGTAAAAATTGAAAAAACCATTGGCATTTTGGGTTTATTACCTTTTAACGGCCTTTTACAGCGCTTTCCATTTACGCGTGGTGAAAAAATGAAAAAAAGACTTTGGCATTTTGGGTTTAATACCTTTTACCTGGGGTTAAAAGGTTTATGATTGTTTCAATTTTTTATAATTTTCGATTTTCGATTTTTTTTTTTTTCCATACTGTTTCAATCTTTTATAATTTTCTA
>APFE031356016.1:174827-210057 GCA_000404065.3 Pinus taeda | reverse complement strand
ACTCCTACTAAGGTTCTAAAGAATATCACTCCAGAAGAATCTTGGAGTTCCATTAAACCAGATGTAAGTCACTTTCGTGTTTTTGGAAGTGAAGCATGGGCCCATATTCCAAATGAAAAGCATAAAGCTTTAGAACCTAAGAGTGAGAAATGTACTTTTGTTGGATATTCTGAAGATGTAAAAGGTTATAGACTTATTCCATTTAAGTCCAAAAATGTTATCATTAGAAGAGATGTAAAATTTGATGAAAATAAATCAGCCTGCGAGCCTAGTCCCGCGGATGTGCCACCTCTTCCTATCTCTTCTACTTTTGAAAACATTTCTTCTTCAGATGATGAAAGTGAGGATGACAATCCTCCCCCACCTTCTCAGGATCCTAAACTTCCAAGATGGGTCCGTACTACTCGGGATGCAGCAGGTGATCTTGCCGGTGATCCTACAGATCAGCGACGTACACGTTCTCAGTTTGAAAGAGCCTCTTCTTTACTGGCTCAAGCTCCAGTAAATCATGATCCTGACACTTTGGCAGAAGCTTCAGGCCATCCACATTGGGAAGTAGCTATGAATGAAGAATATCATTCATTGTTGGCAAATGATACATGGGATCTTGTTCCTCTACCAAAGGGACGCAAACTTGTTAGATTTAAATGGGTTTACAGAACCAAGTATGGACCAGATGGGAAAGTTGATAAACATAAAGCTCGTCTTGTTGCTAAGGGCTTTTCACAGGTTGAAGGCATTGACTACACTGAAACCTTCTCCCCTGTTGCCAAAATGAACTCTATCCGCCTTGTTCTTTCCCTTGATGCCTCTTTAAAATGGGAAGTCCATCAGATGGATGTTAAATCTGCCTTCTTGCATGGGGACTTGCATGAAGAAATCTATATGGAACAACCCATTGGCTTCATCCAAACAGACTCCAGCCTTGTATGTCGACTTAAGAAATCTCTTTATGGTCTCAAGCAAGCTCCTCGGGCTTGGTATGCCAAAATGGATAGCTTTCTTTTAGAATCTGGCTTTTCTAGGTGTTATTCTGACAATACTGTCTACACCAAGAAAGTGGGCAACTCTCTTATCATCCTTGTTCTTTATGTTGATGATCTTATTCTTACTGGTAGTGATCCCAACCTTATAAACCATGTGAAGTCCAGCCTTAAAAAGAAATTTGAAATGACAGACTTAGGACACTTACACTATTTTCTCGGTCTTCAAGTCTTGCAATCCAAGGAGGGTATTTCCCTTTCCCAGTCCAAGTATGCTTGTGATATTCTTCGTCATTTTCACATGGAAGATTGTAAGCCAGCTCCTTCTCCCTTTCAGTCTGGAGTCAAACTTTCAGTCTCTTGTACTTCTCCTGAAGTTGATGCTACCTTATACCGTCAACTTGTAGGAAAACTCTTGTATTTAACCCATACTCGTCCTGACCTTTCCTTTGTTGTTGGCCTTGTTGCTCGTTTTATGCAAAACCCCCGTGAAAGTCATTGGAAAGCAGCTAAAAGAATACTTCGTTATGTTCGAGGTACAGTACAGTTTGGGATTCATTACAGTGCCAAAGCAGCTCCTCTATTAGTTGGTTTCACTGATTCTGATTGGGCTGGTGACCCTGATGATCGGAAGTCTACTGCCGGTTATGTCTTCACTCTTGGTTCAGGACCTATTACATGGGCTTGTAAGAAACAGGCTGCCATTTCTCTTTCGTCAGCAGAAGCAGAGTATCGTGGTGCCGTGGAAGCTAGTAAGGAAGCCTTGTGGCTTCGTCAGATCCTATCAGAATTTGGCTTTGAGCAGCAGCATCCGACTACACTTTGGTGTGATAATCAAAGTGCCATTCAGCTTTGCAAAGATCCAGTTCAGCATCAGCGCAGCAAACACATTGAACTACACATGCACTTCATCAGAAAGCTCATTCATGACCATGTTCTTGAAGTGCAATATTGTTCAACAGATGATCAGGTTGCAGACATCTTCACAAAGGCTCTCACAGAGGCGAAGTTCACTAAACTTCGATATATGCTTGGAGTTCAGGAAGTTGTCACTAAGGGGGGATAGGCTCTAGTGCCTCCTTCCTTCTCCTATTGTGTCATATTTGTAAATCCTTCAATCCTATCCCAAGTTGTTCTTAAGGGGGGATGTTAGGATATTCCGACACATAGGAATAGTTAAGTTCAACTTGGTCTAGTATAGAGTTAGGTATAGAGTTAGGTAAAGTGTGTTTCTTTACCGTTGTACATTTTGTAACTTACAATCCGACGGTCACGATATGTAGTGATCCGACGGTTCATTCTCTCCTCGGTATTACCGACACTTGATCCGTGGCTTGACACCCGATTGGTCCATGAATTCTATTTAAAGCGCATGGAGGGTCATTTGTAGGTTAACCGTGCATGAGAGAAGCTTATGTAAATTTTCATTCTTTTATTAATAAATGCCTGTAGTAGCCACGTTGGCGCAGGCCGTGGACTGTTTCCCTCTTTGAGGGTTTTAACCACGTCAAAATACTGGTGTATTGATCTGTGATCTGTTTGTGAGCGGTGTCCTTTTGGTGTTCTGTCTGAGGAAGTTACCCTGTAAATTCCTACAATATATGCATAATTTAATTTATGAACGAAATAGTCTTTTCCACTAGAATCTTACAATACAATTTGATGTAAGATTGCATTTTTTTATTGTTTAAAATGCATTTTTGAACGTATAAATAGATTTGACACCTTGAAAAACCCTTAAACAACTTAAAGTGGAATTTCTAAAAATCTATGTCGTAAAATTAAACCAAAAAAAATGCTAAAATTAGATAATGATGCCAAATAAATATATATATATAAATATATATATATATCTATATATATAATATAATAATATATATATATATATATAATTACTATATATAATATATAATTTAAAATTAACTGAACTTTCTTCTTAATTCAAAGATGATAATATTTTCCTTTAATGAGACTTTTAATAAAAAAAATATAGTTTTTTTAAGAAGGCACTTCTCCTTAAATTTAATTTTTCAAATATAATTTTAAAACAAAACAAAATTCATTTTTTATGGGGAAAAATAATAAAAAAATAACTAGAATATATATATTTGTAATAGAAATTTTGATTTTGGGTTTGGAGTATACTTTAAAACTCTTTTTGTTTGGTTAAGGAAACAGGTTAATAGCCCAAGGCGGAGAGGGAGTGAAAGCCTACTCCTTTTTCTAACCATCCAGGTGGCATAATTTTCCTTAATAACATGATGAGTTAGCTTGCATTCTCGAATAGAAACCAATGATGATTGTCCCCATTGTTGGTTTGACAACTGAGTTATGATAGGTTCTCCTAGGTTTTCCATTGTAAAAAAAAGGGAGTGAAAGCCTACTCCTTTACTTACCATCCAAGTGGCATAATTTTCCTTAATAACATGATGAGTTAGCTTGCATTCTCGGTAGCAACCAATGATGATTGTCCCCATTGTTGGTTTGACAACTGAATTATGATAGGTTTTCCACTGTAAAAAAAGGGAGTGAAAGCATACTCCTTTACGGACCATCTAGGTGGCATAATTTTCCTTAATAACATGATGAGTTAGCTTGCATTCTCGATAGCAACCAATGATGATTGTCCCCATTGTTGGTTTGACAACTGAGTTATGATAGGTTTTCCATTGTAAAAAAAAGGGAGTGAAAGCCTACTCCTTTACGGACCATCGAGGTGGCATAATTTTCCTTAATAACATGATGAGTTAGCTTTTTTCCTTAATAACATGATGAGTTAACTTGCATTCTCCGCAGCAACCAATGATGATTGTCCCCATTGTTGTTTTGACAACTGAGTTATGATAGGCTCTTCCAGGTTTTCCATTATAAAAAAAGAGAGAGAGAGAAAAAAAGGAGGAGAAGTAACTTTGATCCTTGAATTTTTCTTTTGTGGAATTGAATTTATTTAAAGATAATTTGCATTACAGGTTTTCATTAAAATAAAATAAAATAAAAATCTAAACTTTGTTTAAGCTTAAAAAAAAAAATGGATTCTATTATATAGGTTGAGTTCACTTACTATTTTTTCTTTCTCTTCTTCCATAATCCTAAGGAAAACCCCAAACACTTCACCTCATTACGAGGACGATATCTAGTTAAGTTGATTCTTTAAGGTACAAGGCCAACTGAACAAAGCTAAGATAAACTCCATTTTTCTTATTAAATTTCTTTCTTTATGAGCCACATTTTTTTCATTTTTTTTCCAAGGTGAAGAAACTCACATACACTTCCCCTCATTTAGAGGATACCAAGTGTAAACCCTAAACTCTTTAAAGGTAAAACCAACAATAAAGCTCAAAGTCATTAGAACACTCCATACCACTCTAAGGCATGGCATAACATCAACTCAAGAACAAACTGAAAGCTCTTACAATACTCTATCCCAAAACAACTCGAACTAAATCTAATTAACATTTATTTACCCACTTATTAACTCACAATAACAATATGAATAATATAAAATTCACATTATTAACAATTATTTACCCAATTATTAACTAAGAATAATAATATGAATAATGCGAATGATATGATTGTTATTTGGGTCTCCTCCCCAACTAAAGGGAAAGTAAAATATTTGCAATTGATCATGATAGAACTTAGATTCAAAGAATTAAGAATATTACAAATGTTGCAACATAAAAACTACTTATGAAATCACAATTATGAGAAGTTGAGATGGTAAAAAGGAAGAACAGTCAAAATATTTTGGTACATATGATGAACACCAACTTCTTAAAAATGCAGAAAATGATTTAGGAGGAAAACCATTACAATTTACATGGGAAAAATGGTGTAATACCAAATATGGATCTAGTAAGAAAGTCTCATATGATCTTTCAAACTCTCGGAGTTTCCATGGTTTATCTAAAGAAAGCACTCACCTAGCGTACATCTTGAACTTCAACTATAGATATCAGAATGAGATAATGATGTTAATCAAAAAATGGAATGCTTGGGCAAAAACACAAATTTGCTTGTAAAAACAAAGTCTTGGTTGGAGAGAATTAGCACTAAGGCTCACACGGGGTTTCATAGAAAACCTTGTGCTATGTTGGGATCAAATGTATCCAATATAAAAATTAAAGATTATGAAACATGAAAAGACCTTGGAGAACTAATGAAAGCATTAGTTGTAGATTTATATGGTAATGCAAACATTGATACTCAAATGTGTGTTGACCTATTTATGTCGCATAGACTTTGCTCTTTGCAAGAATTGCCATAATTCTTTTGTATAATGCAAGACTTTGTACAAGACACTTGATCTTGATAACACTGCTTATCTACAAAAATACTTGTCTGAAATTCCTCGTGGAGTCCTTGATTTAGTCAGAGAAACCCACTGAGATGAAATAGTAAAAATGGATGAATTGTCTCTGGCAGGATTACAAGAGCTCAAATTTAAAGCCATACAAAAAGGAAGAAACATACAACTTTAGTTGTCACAAGAAAAAATAAATTCAAAGATTGTAAGAAGACTCGTTATTATTACCGAATTCCAAATTTAAATGGCCAAGACGATTTTGAGCTTCAAAATCTAGACTAAAAAAACATATTTCAAGAAACATTGATTATTTGCAAAAAGCCTAGCCACTAGGTTAATTAGTGTCCTCTACAAGGAAAGAATAAACACCAATTATTTGATATTTTTACTCATGTATATGATCCTAGGTAATGGAATCTTGTGTCCAATCGTCATTTAGATGGTGATTATTTATCGATTACAAAATCCTTTGATTTTGACTATTTTAATTATGATTCTAGCATTGTAAATATATTGACAATCTCAACTATTAACTATTTAGACCCTGATATTGATTTTCTTTATCTTTGATATTTTAAAATGTTAAGATTAGATCATTCTCCTTCAGATCTTCCTTTTCAAATATCCCTCCTTTCATCTTGGATAGTTGCTTTCACAACTAGTGAATTTCACACTAGACAAAGACTAGAAAATCAATTGCATAGCTTGCAAAAACAAAATGCTACTTTAACGCATTTAAGTGTGGTGAACTTGGAATGTTAGTATCCAATTGATAAAGACTTTTCCTCTACTAACCTTTTCTTGTTGTTAATAAAAGGAAGCATCCAAGAATAAGAAAAAACTTTTAAGATGAAGAACCATTGTTATTACATTAGAGAAAAAGGTTTTACCAACAAAAGAACAACACCAATCATAGAAGAAAAAACATCCCCTCTATTTGATGAAGATTGTATATTGATATTAGCCCATGGGAAGTAGAACAAATGGTGATGGGGTATATTGTTAAGTCACTCTGTAATGTGAAGGTTACTGGTTCAAAACTCTATTGACAAAAATCCAACGATGTTAAGGGTTGGTGTGGCCCAGGTCGAGTGTGAGCCCCAAGTGATTTTGATAGCTTAGATGCCCTTAGGTCACTGTTTCTCAAGCCATATGTCAAGCCTGGAGTATTCTCTGGAGAACTCAAAAAACTTGACAAACAAACAAAAACTATAGTATCTAAAGATTAGAAAAAGAAATCCATAGCAGAGAAGGGATAAGAGAGAAAAGGAAAATGATCATAAATCTTAACCTTTGTCAAATGAGATGAAAAAGAATTGAGCATGTTGAAGAAACAATCTTATGTTGATACACAGAAGGAATTAAAAGAATGTTCAGAAGAGGCAGAGTTGAAAATAATTGAAGAACAAGCAATGAGTTATACCCCAAAAGAATAGAATATGTTTATGATCTCACCACATTGCAAATGACTCGATGATAGGTTTGTCATCACATTAATATAAAATTGCCAATGTACAACTAATATACTCTAGATGCAGAGATAAATACTAGAGCCATGAAATCATGTGCGAAATTTGTTGCAATTCCTAACTACTATTTGTAAAGAGAATATCTCATTATAGCAAATAATTAATGTAACTATACTTCCCATTAGAACCTTCGCCCCAGACTTTATGCTTCTACTTAATAATGAAAAGTCTTTGCTAATCTTTATTGTTTTAATGTTGGTGTTGATATATTATTTGAACAAGGATTTTGTTAATAATTACCTACAATTCCATGGGAAAAAAAGTCTATCTTCCAAATAAAATGTTTTATGTAAATAAAGTTCCTGTTAACATTCCTAATAAAATTGATATTTATGTTGAAAATTTACTCGAGGGTCAAAACAATAATCATACATGTTGAAATCCATTACTTCATGTCAGCAATATAAATGAAATAATAATATAGAAAATAATGTTTATTAACTTCTACCTAAAATAACACATATCAACCCTAAAGCAACACATCTAATATATATATATATAAACCCCGGGTTAACTTGAACATATACCAACCGTGAGTGGTTTTCCTTAAAAATCCCTAAAGCAACTAATTTAATTAATTAATTAATATATAATAATAATATTGTTGTTAATGAACACACGTGTTTAATTATAATTTTGCAATACTATATATAACACTATTTGCATGAGATGCAATGGAGGTGTTAACGAGAAGATTCATTATATCATGGAACGATTAAACATTCAAAGAAAATAAAAATATAATTATGTATAAACTTTTTAACTCTAATTTTAATTTTGCAATACTATATTATAGGGCCTCTATTGTGAACATGGGAGATATATGTTTGTAAAAATATTAGGTTCTAATGTTAGTAGAAATGATATGAGATTGTTCTCTGAGTAGCAATGATGTTGACTTTGGAAGTACCCATGATTCAAACTTGGGACACATAAGGGTCAAAGGAAGGAAAAAGTGGCTCTCCTCCTGCCCCATGATTCGCCTCTCTTCTTGGATCAATGTCAATGTAGCCTTGTGATATTCCATGAAGTTGCCACTATCACTTATAGGTTCCTCTAGCATTAAGTTCAACCTAACAATTCACTTAGGAAGGAGTCACCACTACTTAAGGGTCCATTTGTCACCACCATGTACCCAAGCTTTGTGAATATCATAGTAAACCTTATTCTGAAGACAACATGCTCAACTATAGCAATCTTGCTTCTATATGTTGACACACTACCCCTTTTTCTACTACTTTTTGTATGGACGAGGTGGCCAATATCCCTAATGTTCTGTTATGTCCAATTGGATGAAGTAAGGCACACAATATCTCAAAAACCATGGTGCAATATGTATATTCAAGCTTTGTTGGCTTCATTGAACTAGTTGTAGCCCTGCATTGTTGTGTCTTAGGGGCATTTTCTTATTAACATTATGGCCATCCATCCCATTACAAAAGTGTTTATCCTCCTTGATTTCAACACTCACAAGGAATAATAGAATCTTGGAACCTTAAGTCCTTGGAAGCCATATGTGAAAAAATTGGGAACTACATATGTTTTGGTGAAGCCACTAGGGCTAAATATTACACTACCTTTGCTTGCATGAGTATCCATGTGCAACTAGGTAAGGGCCTACCAATTCAAATAGTTATGTAATATGGGGAGTGTAATTGGAGCCATTAAATGGATTATGAGCATATTGTGCTCCACTAGTGGTCATTCAATGGCTTCTTAGCTAAAGGTAACAAGCCTTGAGCAGTGGAATGAAGGTCAATGGAGTCCCTCTTGGTGGAGAACATGACAAGCATACCCAAGAAGGCGAAGCTTGCCAAGCCTCCTTTAGTTTTCGTATTTTTGAATCTCCTCCTACTATCAAGTCTCCTACAATTTCTCCCAGTGTTCCATAATCCTATATTGTCACTTCAAAGGATGAAGGTGAGGTCTTTATTACCATTATCATGTTTAGCCATCATTGATATAACAAATCTCTCACTTGGTGAATCAACAACATGAATCTAACTCTTTTAATCAAGATGATGCTTCCCATGGAAATGTAGGCATATCTCATGTGGACATAATTTTTAAGTTTAACATGAGTCAAATCCAAATGTGAATCATTACTTCTACTCAAATTTGGGTAGAGTTTGATTTGAATTTAGGTCTAATATTACATAATGGAGTTCTAAAATGAGATAATTCTTGATGGATTACAAGACTGGATTACAAAAACATAACTTTTCAAATGCAAAGTTTGTCAAGAAACCAATCATTAAAGGGTCCTTTCCCAGAGGTTAAGGTCTCTAATGGAAAAAACGGGGAAACAACAATTGAGAAGTTGGATTCAATATTGAGTTTTTTCCCCAAGGAAAAATTGCAATTTTCATTAAAATTTGAAAACTACATGTTGTAGGTGCTTAAAAACATATGTTGTAAGGGTGGATTCCCACTGTTAGTATGAAACTATAAAAAATATACAATCCCAGGTTGGGATACTGATAAGTTATACATATGATATGTCTATCAAAAATAAATATAAAAAAATATATACATGAATAACTGATAATATATATGATCGCAGTCATATCTCACAAAACCATATAATCAAGACCTTACTACCCCGAGCTGCTGGTGGTCATCATAAGATCTATGAAAATATCTATAGTGTTCTTGATTAGTCTGCTCGTGGATCATCCAGAGCCCCCGTGGCTTGTGCGAGGCCTCCTTGGATAATCTGTCAGAAACCTAGTTGTGCTCCCTGTATATGTGATGACAAGAGATATAATCAAATTGTGTTTTTAGAAGCATAGTCTCATCCAAAATGTTCCGAAGTGTGTGTATGTGACATGTAGATTGTTGGTTAAACCAATTTATGATTAGTTTTGCCAAAAAATTGTATGCAATGACATCCATTCTCAAGTACAAAGTATACTAAATGGCTAAGTGTAATGAGTTATGCAAAATTGTTGGTTCCATATCCCATACCCATTTGTATTATGTATGAATGATTTTCAGCGATATGGAGTAAACACCCCACCCCCACAGCCATGTTGTTGTGTTGACCATCGAAAAGTATTCCCAAGGGATGTTCCTATCTATAATCTCAACTGTGATATTGTGGATTGTGAGGGCGGTCAGCATCCGGTATATTGTTATATATAGTAATGAGGTGTGTAGATGCATGTGGCCAAAGTGGAGCGAAACCTCGAAATATAAATTTGTTTCTCTGCAACCAAATACACCAACATATCAGGAGAGGGAGATCCTTAGCTTGGTTGGGTGTACGATAGACCACCACAATTGCCATGCTTCCATTATATTAGCACCATGCCAATGATTTGGCAGGTGTAGGCTTTCAAGTACATTATGCCATAATGCAATGGTGGTAGGACATAATAGAAACAAATGATCAATAGATTCTGATGCCTGCTTGCACAATATACATCAAGTTGGTCTGAAGTATGATCGCTTTTGTAGATTATCCCCTATAGGGGCTTTGTTACGGAGTATACACCACATTAAGAGTTTAGTTCTAGGGGGTGCCTTTAGCTTCCAGAGAGTACCCCACCACCAATCAGATACAAGGGGCTTGTGAGCGAAATAGATGAGAGGGTATCCTTCATTGGGAGAGTAGGATCCATGCCGTGAGTGTGCCCAAATGAGCTCATCCTCTCCCTCAATGATCTGAACATGTGATTCAAAGAGTGCACTTATATAGGATTGTCAATCATTGTGCCAAATGTTAGGTATGCTCAATAGATCAACAGATTTCCAGGCTCGATAGAAAATAGTATAATTGTCTGGATCAGCTATGTGAGAAAGTCTATTGATACCTGCGTTCGAGAGGAAGTGTAGCAGCTCAGGAGGAAATTGAAATGCATTCCCACATCCCAACCAAGGATCTATGCCAATACGTACCAGATTTCCATTACTGATCCTCCAGGTTAATCCATCATGGATGTATGATAATGAGTTCAGTACAACTCTCCAAACTATAAATGTATGTGCTATGTTCCATGATGGTCTCTTAATCGAATCAAGTATATGGGGTGGATTAATGTACTTCTTAATGACCACCTCAGTGCAAAGATTCTTTGAAGTAAGAACATACCAACCCATTTTGGCTGCTAATGCTTTTGCAAAGGCATTTAAATTTGTCATGCCCCATCGACCACATTTCTTTGGAAGATCAATGTGATCCCATCTTACCTATGCATATGTATGGCCTTCTTGTTTTCATTTCCATAAAAATCTGCAGCATAACTATTGAATTCTATGCAAAATAACCCTTGGGATCCAGGTCAAAGACATCCAGTACACCGGTGTAGCTTCCAATACAAATTTGATAAGAGTGATTTGGCTAGCCCTAGAGAGCCATATGTGGTGCCATATATTTAGTCGTTGTTTGATTTTTGGCACAATCTATACCCAATCAATGATCTTGTATTGTATGGGCTTCAGTCTAAACCCAAATATTTTAGGCCATCATCAAATGGGAGTATATTATAAGGAAATCGTTGATGAACTGTGAGGGTTTCATTATGAGAACAACCAATAACAATCATAGTCGATTTGATTTGATCGCATTCCATACCTATGGCAAAACAGAAGGATCTAAGGATAGAAGAAAAAGCCATGCAATCGATATGTTGAGGAATATGAGGACATCATCTACAAATAGAAGGTGGGTAAGTGATGCAGGAGCATTCACCCAAGAGAAAATCATTATAAATAAGTAGACATAGGGGGTCATGTATCTTTAGAGAAGTAGTTTCCTAAAGTCTCAAGTTAATGTAATATTTAGGCTTAAAGTGATTTAACTATATAATTAGAGGAAGTTGTAAATGCTCTCAAATAAATGAGAACATGAGTGGTTAATAAAGATAAAGAGTTAAAAGTCAAATATAACTCTTTAAGCAGTTTCATGATTCTAGGAGCGAGAGAGAGTTTTTAGGCATTAAATGGAGAATAGAAGTGGACATAGAGGATAGAGTACATCTATGAGTCGGTTCAATAGATCTAGGAGTCAAACTAGGATGAGTTCAACAGAACTCACTAGCATATATGTAAGCCCACGGGCAATGTCAAAGAAAAGAGGCCATAATAGTGAAGAATAGGCCTGTGTGAGACAGAGAAGTCTCAAATGTAATAATTTGTCCATATATATATATATATATATATATACAATGGTTTATTCCTGACTGTGTTAGTATGCGTGAAACAAGTATTTCTTGAATGAATTACTTATGAATCCGTAGGTTCTGTAACAGGGTTGCAGGCAGAGTTCTGAAGGTTGCGTAAAGAAGCAAAATGATTCAGAGGAATCGTTACTGGTCTTAGAATCCAGTAGAAGATCAGAATTAAGCTCAGAGGAAGTTAAGCAACGAAAGTAGAAGGCAGAGTGTTGAAGAACTGCACAGAAGAGAAAAATGATTTGAAGAAATCGTAATGGATTGTTGCATCCATTTAAAGGGTCGAGTAATGCTCTAAAAGGACATTGGTTAATGGAGCACGTGGAGGTAAGCTCAAGCGGGAATGAATTGTGCAGCAAAAGAGCATAAGGCGAAACCTTTAGAAAACCCATAAAACGTTGAAAATCGCATAACAATCAAGTAAAAGAGGCAAACGGAGAAGTGAAGTATTGATGCTCAACAACCATTGGATCTTGAAGATCAATGACCAAGATCTAATCGCAGAGGAGATGAAGAAATATTGTATCAACAAACTTTAATGAAGGAAGGCGGTTTTGTAACAGTGAAAGTGGATTTCGGGCATCCTCAAAACCGTAAGCGGTATTGAAGGACGAGCGCCATTTCCATTCATTAAACGCCGCGTGGTAGTGGAGGTGAGAGGAAACCACTTTATCGAGTAGTTAAACTCACGCTTGTTGTCTACTCGATAGCAACAACAATCATCGGATCTGTTGGGTATAGATCAATGGTGGAGAATAGGCATGCATGTTTAAACAATCGAGAACAATCTCAATCGTTGGATTAGGGGATATAACGGACGATCAAGATTTGATCGTAGGCTACATTGGTCGGTGATCGGAGATCGAGCTTATTGGAAGTTAAAGTGGAAAGGCTCAAAAGAGGCAGACCCAACGATAACTATAGTCACGATTGTAATGTTTTTGAGATCCGCTTATGGATGTCAGAGCAGAGCTTTAATGTAAATTCCTTTGTATTATATAAAGTGCATGGAAGAGTCTCTTAACGCAAAAGTGGTGTTAAGGATTCGAATAGTCGCATATCGGAGTCAGAGAGGTGATGACATATATATGTGTGTGTGTGTGTGTGTGTGTGGTGTGCACACGAAGGAGCCAATTGCGGTCAACGATAAAGATGGTGTCTCGGGATCTGTGCAAGAGTTGTACGAAAGGCGGAAAAAGGTGTGTATGCACATAATTCCTTTATAAAAGGGTTATAGAGGAAAATAGCGCTGATAGAGCATTTCATGCGATATAACATATATGAACCAAGGTTTGAAAGGGAAGGTTACAGATACACGGCATTAAAGGTTTTATAAAGGATTAAAGAGGGTTTTAATTCCCGATAGAAGGATTTAGAAGGATGACCCTAATAGAGTCATAAACAAAGGCTTGAGGGTAGTTTAAAAGTCCCGATAGGAGGTTTTGGCAGGGTGATTGAGTTCCGACATAAAGGAACCAATGATAAGGGGCCTTAATCCATGAATATTATGAAGATTTGACTCCTTTGAGAGTTAAATACCTGGGACTGATGTGTTTATGCATTTTTATGCATACCGTGGGTATAAGTGGGGGTATCCCTACGTCAGTAAGAATGCGTTTGTTGGTGATTTTGATCCCTTGAAGTCTTCCTTGTCTTTTTTCCTTTGATATATGTCGGCTCAAACCTTCCATAACTAGCAAGAAAATAAGGGGAGAGAGAGGGCATCCTTATCTAAGGCCACATTCAACATGAAAGAAGGAAGATGTAGATCCATTAATAAGTACACTAAATGAAACATTGGTAATGCAACACATGATCCATTGAATGAAAGCTAAGGGAAAACCTAGATGAGTCAATAATGTTGAAATTTCTAAGTACTACCCGTTAGAAATTTTATGTATTCTTCTGGTTTATTTCTCCTGCTTGTTAATTATGAACAAGTTATTTAAACATATAAACATCAAAATAAACACAATACAATCTCAACCATCTACATATCAACAACTGAAAGAAATAGTAAACACATAAGTGACACCATTATTTTTTGGACAACTTGTCCCTGGAAAAACCCAATGTGGGAAAACCCGTGTAGTAATTTTGAGGGTTATATTATTATGTAGTATATCCTTGAGTACAACTGGGTGCCAAAGTGGTTCACCCGACCAAAAAAAAAAAAAAAAAAAAAAAAAAAAAAAAAAAAAAAAGTAATACCTCTCTATTTGGAAGCAAGTATTCAAGAAACCTACCCCACGAAACCCTCTCCAACAACACTAAAGCATTGCGTCAGCCCTCTTGGCCTCTGCGTCAGCCTCAAAACCCTCTGCATCAGCCCTTTGAGGCACTGCATAGCCTCTGGGACCCTCTGCGTCACTCCTATTACCCTATGCATGGATGAAGTAGGCCCTCTGGCCCCTGCATTGTCTCTGTTGGGCTCTGTGTGGCCTACTTTGGCTTATGCATCTGCCTCTCTGCCTCTGAGATGGTCTCTCGGCACTATCTATGTCTCTCTGTCCAATACTCACTACCCCTCGCTACTGATCATTGATTCAACTTTACTTAGCAACCCTGTTCTAGAAAATCGAATGACTGATCACTCTGGTGTGTTCTCCAACTGACCCTCAAGCCTCCTCTTATACTTTTCATGTTGGTCCTTCAACGACCAATATTACATCTCTAATCAACAACTAAGATTATATTTGGTTTGATCCATGTCATTTGGAAACTTCTAACCCAATTTTATATTAATACCCATTGATATTTTATTTTCCCTAAGTTTAGACTTAGGAACTCCATTAAAATATTAATTATTTTAATATCTTCTAAACTGGGAGAATATGCCCAAACCATTTATGGGTCTTGGAGATCTCATGTTCTTTAGCCTCTTTACCAATTTTCATGGCTATATCACATCCGATGCTACCCCAAATCAACACTCTCTCTTAGCGAGGACTATGCTCTAGTAATACTCCAACAGAGCATCACTCTGATTATCCAGCATCGGTACCTGTGTTGATGCTAGGCCTCCCTACCCAACATCCTTTGCACTGTTGCATCCTGTACTACTTCCCATGGCCCTTCCACTGCCACTTTTGCATCTGTATGGCAGCTTGCTCTGCATCTGTGTTGTTGTTGGTCCTCTCTCCCAACACTGCATTTACACTGCAACCCCCTCTCTTCATGCTACATCATGCTACTTCCAACTGCTATTACACTGCAACTTAGCTACTGAGAAGTAAGTAACTGATCCACCCAACTACTAACATCCCTGTCAGGCTAGAAACACTCCCGATGTTGAAGCTTGCTCTGTCGCTAACAAGTGTTCCCTCTACTGCCTTTACACTGCTGCAACAACTCCCTGCATCTCACATCGCTGCAAACCTCTTTGCGCCGTCATGCACTGTTGCAACACTCTCTATGCCTCTCGCACTGTTGTAGCTTGCTAGCCTCACGTTGCCTGTGGATTACTGCACTGTAGCACTCTCTGCCGCTTCATCTGCATCTGTTTCTACCGGCATCCACCAATCTTTCTACTCTCTCTTTGGGGCTCTCGTAGCAAGGTATAATCCAAGAGGTTGGGTACCTCAAGGGTCCTGCCCATGATCACCCATGGCACAATCGTCATCCTCCTCTACCTCCTTTTCTACCTTCATTAGCGCTGCCTTGGAGTCAGACTCCTCTCCCTTCTTCTGCTTCTTTGGACACTGGTTCGCATAATGACCTAGTTCCCCATAGTTGAAGCACTTGACCTTGGAGAGGTCCTTTTTCTTCCTCTTCTCCTGCTTCCCCGCAGATGCCAAAGCTGCATTCTCTTCCTCTTCTTTCTTGATCTGGACTCCTTTGTTGCTACTTCCCATCTTGCTTAGCCATCTCTTCATGGCGAAGAGTGCCACAATTCTTCCCAATCTAGAATATTTGCCCTGCCCAGAATGCTCTGGACGAATGTCTCCCAATCCTCGAAGACTGCGTTTAGAGTAGTCCTCACCATCAAATCTAGATCCGGCATGGCCCCTATGGGAGTCAGTTGGTCCTGGATCTCCTTCAATCTCCCGAGGAAATGATCTATCTGCTCCCCCTTCTGCATCTGGTATGACCGCAGTTGATTCTCAAGAACATCTTCCTCTGCACGGAAGTATGATGGTACAATGTATTCAAGGCATCTCACATTTCCTTTATCGTCTCTTTCTCAGCAATATGTTGGACCACATGATCCTTGACCCCATCAAGGACTATGCATTTTTCCTTAGCCATTGCCTCCCCGTACTTCTCATTATTAGCCGGGTCAACTGGGATAGCCATTGTTCTCAAGGCGAAGTCCTTGATGCAATGTCTATCTAGAATGGACAGGATCCTGACCTTCTAGACCACAAAGTTGGACGCCCTATCCATCCTATCCTGATCCCTTAGTCCATTCATGGTCATCTCTCTGCTCCTCCTGTCGACTCCTCCAAGTCTCTACTTCCCTCTGGAAGTTCTCTCTTCAACTCCCTCTGAGTCGCTACTTCCCATCTAGAAGTTCTCTACTAGACTCCATATGAGTCTCGATTTCACTCCTTGAAATCCTCTTGCCAACAGTCGAGTCACCCCTCTCCGATCTCTTATGCACCTACAACATTGATTCAGATTCCTTAGCTAGAAATCTACCTCAGTAGTGACTCCCTCTACCTTCGTTTTTCCTCGTTAGCTACTATTCTGCCCATAGCACCCCACTAGCTTCACTCCTCGTAAACATCCCATAGCTTCCTAAGCCCCAGCAACTGAAGGACTGAGCCTCTAGGCTCTGCGCAATCCTGACACTGGCTAAAATGCTCCCCTAGCCAATTGCGTCAACCCTTCTTTTGTCTCTTTCTGTAAGGAACAACTTGTGTTACTTGGGACAGTTGTCTCTGCTGCAAATGCTCTACTTCAGTTGATATCTTCAACTCTCCTGTGATCTGCAACCATGCTCTGAAACCATGTTGAAATTTCTAAGTACCACCTGTTAGAAATTTTATTTGTATTCTTCTGTTTATTTCTCCTACTTGTTAATTATGAACAAGTTATTTAAACATATAAACATCGAAATAAACATAATACAGTCTCAACCATCTACAGATCAACATCTAAAATAAATAGCAAACACACAAGTGACACTGTTATTTTTGGACAACTCATCCCTCGAAAAACCAACGCAGGAAAACCCATGCAGCAATTCTGAGGGTTATACTATTATGCAGTATATCCTTGAGTACAATTGGGTGCCAAACTGGCTCACCCGACAAAGAAAAATAACTGGTAGTAATACCTATCTATTCGAAAGTAGGTATTCAAAAAACCAGCCCCATGAAACCCTCTCCAACAACACTAAAGCTCTGCGTCAGCCCTCCTGGCCTCTGCGTTAGCCTCAAAACCCTTTGTGTCAACCCTCTGAGGCATTGCGTAGCCTCTGGGACCCTCTGCATCACTCTTGCTGCCCTCTACGTGGATGACATAGGCCCTCTGGCCTCTACGCTATCTCTGCTGGGCTCTACATGGATTGCTCTAGCTTCTGTGTTTACCTCTCTGCCTCTGAGCTGGTCTCGGCACTATCTTTGCCTCTCTGTCCAGTAGTCACTGCCCCTCATTGTTGATCACTAATTCAACTTTACTTAGCAACCCCGGTCTAATAAATCGAATGATTGATCACTCTGGTGTGTTCTCCAACTGACCCTCAAGCCTCCTCTTATACTTTTCCTATTGGTCCTTCAACGGCCAAGATTACATCTCTAATCAACAACTAAGATTAGATTTGGATTGATCCATGTCATTTGGAACCTTCTAACCCATTTTTATATTAATACCCATTAATATTTTATTTTTCTAAGTTTAGAGTTACGAACTCCATTAAAATATCAATTATTTTAATATCTCCTAAATCGGGATGAATCTGCCCAAAGCATTCCTGGGTCTTGGATATCTCATGTGCTTTAGCCTCTTCACCAATTTTCATGGCTATAGAACATCTGATGCTACCCCAAATCAACAAATAACATTCTCAAGTAAAGCCAACTAGTACGGTCAAATGTCTTTGCTAAATCTATCTTTAGGATCTTACCTTTAAGCCTCATTACCTTTATGGAATGGAGGACCTCCTAAGCAGTACCAACAGATTCATGAATCTGACGATGATCAAGGAAGGCAAATTGTTCTGGAGAGATATGCTTAGATAAAATAGGTTTGAGACAGTTAGCAATAATCTTGGCAATGATCTTATAAATCCAATTGCAAAGTGAGATGGGCGTAACATCATTGAAGATCTGAGGAGCATAGAATTTGGGTATGAAGGTTGAATTAAAAGCATCATACATTCAGCCACTTACCTGACATTATTCAATGGCCTGTAGCAGGTCATTGCCAAGAATTAAAAAAAAAGCAAGATAAAATTCCACCGGCCATCCGTCCAGTCCAGGGCTCTTGTCTTTATTGAACCATTTGAGGGTACCTTCCAGTTAATCCATAGTTACAGGTCTGATGAGGTCCTTTGCAACTTCATGATTGACAAATCTAGGGAAGAACCTTGCCACTTTGATAATTTCAGCAAGTGTAGCATCCTGTGGTGCTTTGTAGAGCCTACTGAAGTGAGTATTACTAAGAGTGGACAATTGATTGAAAGAATGTACCTGATGTCTAGAATCATCCTCCAAATTCTAGATATTATTAATGGCCCATCGACCATTTGCAAATTGATGATAAAAAATTGTATTATCATCCCCAGATTGAAGGCAAATGGCTCAACTCCTAAGACGCCAAGTTTCCTCTCTGTCCTTTAAGATTCTCGATCGTTCTGCTTCAAGTTTGATAAGACTATATTTTGCTTCAACTTATTCAAATCCTTAGCCATCCACACCAACTAGGTTTGCAAGAGCATTTTAAATATCATTAAGGAGGTGATCATCCCTAGCTCCTTTTTTGTCTAGCCCAGTCGATAGTTTTGTGCTTGAGGCAATTAAGTTTTTTAGCAAAATTATCAGTGAGAGTCTGTTCAGGAGTATGGGGGTGTGCTTTCCAATAATCAGTCACCATCTCGGTATACTCTTCATCTTTGAGCCAGGTCGAGTTGAACTAAAAAGGTGCTTTTGTCTTGCGATTTGCACTTGCAATTTCAAGGTAGATGGGAGAGTGATCAGATAAACCTCTCGATCCCACCCATTTCATGTACAGGATAATCGACCTAAAAGTGCTTCTTTGATAAGGAAGTGGTCCAGCCTTCTGGCAAGCATAGCCTCACCAGTCGTTCAATTACGCTAGGTAGGTTGGGATTGAGCCATAGGAATATCAATAAAGTGACAATCTTCCAATAGAAGAGAATTGGAATCAAATAGAGGATCAACCTAGGCATTTTGACCCCAGGATTCCACATGTCTAATGGAAAAATTAAGATCTCCCCCCAAGATGATGTTATCAGCAAGCATATATGAATGATTTAGGATTTTTTCCCAATATATTTCCCGATGAATACAGGGGCCATATACTTTGATCAGTCTTAAGTCCCTCCCAAGGTCAGAAGAAAAAATGTCAGCCCCAATAATACCACCCCCCCAAATATTGAGGACCTTGATAACCCGAGGATTATAACCAAAAGCAATACCCCTAGAGTGGGCACGAACATTAAGAGCATGAAAGTGCCATTCAAATATAAGGGCTTCAAGGGAAGGTATAATATGGTCAATAAGAGCAAGTGTTTCCTAAAGAAAAATGATACCCACCTTCTTGAGTTCAAGCATTCTCCTAAAGGCTATTTTTTTAGCAGGACTAGCCACCCCACTACAATTGAATGATAACCACTTCATGGATAACTAGGGGGAGTGGAGGTCAAAGCTCTAAGGACCTTGTCAAGGGAATGTTGTCTGCTTTTTCTACATCCAATCTAGCTTGGATGATAACCTTTGAGATTTGGGAGTCTCTGTCTCTGGTTGGTTTGCTAGACTTGGAGGGAGGGACAATGCTAATACCGCAATAGTCATCACATGAAGACCTGACCATAGAATGGAGGAGGTAAGGAAGTCTCGATCGGGAATCACCTGAAGTCTCAGAGGAGGGAAGGACATTAGGGATAATAGGGGGATTATCAAAGAAAATGGGAGGGGAGAAAACTAGGGAGCAGGAAAGGGGGAGTGGGTAGAAGTAAATGCCGACATGCAACTAGTAATAGATGCATAGAGATGAGATACATAAATAGTGGTAGTAATTAAATGGGGAGGAGTGTAAGGATTACCCGAAATGATGGAAGTTGCGGCCGCACGTGATTTGGTGATGTGAGGTGAGGGAGGGCGGACATGTTCCTCACTTAGACCATGCACCTGAACAGATGTCTTTGGAGGGTGCCCCATAGTCTTTGCAGACATCTTATCCTATGATCCAGATCAAATGTTCGCTACGTTGTGTTCATGCTGAGATACAAAAGAAGTACTGGAAGCAAGCGATGGACAATCCTTATATAGGTGCCCAATTTTATGACATCAATGACATCTGTAGGGAACCCCCTCATAATCGAGGATTTGGATGCAACAAGTGTTATGCCACTGAATTTGAAGGTTTTCCTCTTCTCGTGTATCCAAATTTACCAAGATATGAGCCATAGCCATATTCCCTATGATGATATATGATTTATCATAGTCCATATAAGTCCCTAAAGCATTCCCAATACGTTTAAATATGTCCTCTAACCAGAAATGAAGTGGAAGACCAGGCAGATAGACCCATATTGGGCCAGCCCCCAGATGTTCATGTTTCGGGTCAAATAGGGGGTTCCATCTCTTAAGTAAGACCAGAGCAAGCTTAATGTGCCAGTATTTGGATAATACCCAGGGAACATAATCAGGGCGACGGAAGTAAAGAGCAAGCCATCCTCGCGATAATGTCACCACCGAAGGGAGATATTCTAACACTTGGCCCCAAATCTCCAGGATCCATTGTCTGAGACGGGCAATCATGTACAAGTATCCCCGAACCCAGCCAGCCAATACCCTTTTAGCAGTGTCGAGTACATCACCCATCTGTAAGTCGACGCTAAATGTCAATGAGACCTTCTTACTCTCTTCCTTTATACCCTTGTATTTTTAGCAGTCCAGGTTGCTTTTCTTGTGGAAGGATTGATAGGGGATCAGAGGCAATTCCCTGACTTGTATAGGCCCTAGTAACCTCTCCCAAATCAGATAGCGAGAGGGAGGAGCCTTCAAAATACCCAGAAGTAATAGGGCAAGAAACCAATGATGGGGGAATGGGAGCGGATGCAGTCGATGAAATAAAGCATGGGTGCTCAGATGTGGGGGATTTGTAGGGTAAGGTACCCTAGAGGAGGGATACCCAAGATATTCGATGAGTTAGATGATGCAAACAGGTCCACGCAGGAGGCGAGGAACTGAAGGGAGGCCAGTGAGGGTGGAGACTAGTCAGAGCATGACAAGAAAAAGGATGCGTCCAGTGAACCAAAAAATGATAGGGAAGATGAGGGAGGACCGACTGGCAACACAAAAATTTGTGTCAGGGCACAGGAGTGAGAAAAAATGGGTGTCTCGAAAACCCTAAGGTCGCCCGCCAGCATTGAAGGAAGCTACATGAGATGGTAGAGGAGGTGACCGGGAGATGTGAAGGATAAACCGTCTAGATAGGCACTAATTCGAAGGGATCCTCGGTGTAGTCGACCATGTCAACTTCCATCTCATCTGACAAATAGCGAAAAGAGATCTGCAAAACATTCACACCCACCGATAAATGCCCAAACAAAGTGTTGATGAAACCCCAGGTGCCAGAATAACGGAAAACAAAAAGTGACAATAGAGTGCTATAGTCACCAAAGTAGGTAGTGTCCAATATTGAGTTAAATGTACATGTAATGTGTATATGTATATGCAATAGGGTCAGCCTGATAATAAAGGGGCCACGTGTGCAATGTTTGAATAGGTATATATAGAGATCATGTAGTCATTATTTAGGACATGTGATTTGGATGTATGAATGTATTTGGATATTTCGAGGAGGTTCTCTTATTCGTTAAGGAGTTTTTCCAAGGGAAAAGGCGTAATTTTATGAGTGAAAACAAAATTACATGTTATATTTTCAGAGAACCAAGCATCATCAAGTCGAAGTCTAATGATAAGAAAATATATACAAAAAAAAACAGACTAATATACAATAAGGAGAAAAACTAGGCTTTTGTCCCCTTCTTTTTTTCCACCTTGTGCCATTCCCCTTGAGATGGCGTATCAAAACAAGTACAAGTTGATTGCCAAGATTAGGTCTTGCATTGTCCTTGTCTGAATATGAGTTGTTTGTTGAATGGGTTCATTTATACCCACTAGTTTCCATAGCTTCTGGAAAATTTGTTGTTTGTACCTGGTTGTCTGCATTTCATTGAGTTCTAGTGGGATTTCCCCTTGGTTTTTTGGTACCTGTGATGTCTGGTTATTCCCAGTTTGTATAGGTTCCTCCTCTCATCATTTTCCTCCTCTTCCTGGTGGGGAGGGGCGAAATTCCATCCTTTGGGTTGTTTCCCATTCTTCTTCTTTTTTCCAGTGTCTTTTTTGCCTTCAGGGCACATATTTTGTAGATGTCATGTTTGTTTGCAGGTTCTACATCTAAAGAGGTTGTTTTCTCATAGTCAATTGTCTTAGTCCAATTCATCTGCTTATGGATTAGTTGAATGTGGTCCAGTAAAGCCTTGCTGAGATCTACTTCCACACATATCCAAGCATGTGTGTAGATCCTTTCTTCCAATCTTTGTGTATTTGTTTTGATATGTTTCCCAATCATGTTCCTGATTCCTGTGAGTACTCTCTCATCCTAGAAATGAAGAGGGAGGTTGTGCAGATGGATCCACACTGGCATTCTGGTGACAACCATGGTGTTTGCATCAAAATCTAGGAACCATGGTATGATGAAAAGACCAGTTGATCCCCAAAACCATGGTCCATCCTGTATAATGTTGTCCTTGTCCTCTAATGAAGGGAATTTTACTATGAAAAACCCCTTAGAATAGAGGTGTATTTCACATTCTAATGACCAGTTGGTCAAAATCCAATGAGATAACTCCACAGGTTTTGGCCAAAAATAGTTAAAATGGCAAATAATTGCTTGTGATTCAAAAGAAGTACAATGCTAATCTATTTATGTATTTTCTATAGTAAGTTATGGGATTGAGTTCAAAAGCTCCACAATGTATGGGCTAGGGTATGTACCAACCTATTTTTTTTAGTTCTGCATCTATTATTTTCCTTTGCAGGATATTCTTGAAAGAGGGTCCTTCGTTCATTTGCTTCAGTTTTTCTTCTATGTTTTTCGAAGAACTGCACCCATAACCATTTCCTGCTTTTAAGGATTTGTTAGTTGAATCGCTCCACCCCTTAATCGTAGATTGAGGGTAATGGAAGATGTTGGTTGAATGTGGTAATCCGACAGAAGTCGGATGTCATGTATTGCTTTGCCTTCAAAAATCAGGTTTTGCATTTGTGCTGGGTAACCAGCTAGTTGCATGATGTTGTGCTTTAGATGCAGCACATTGTCTACTATATTTACCCATATTAAAATGGAACACCCAACAACAGTTTTAATAAGGATTTGAAATTGGATGGACGCTACTGGGTTCCAAGAGCCATACTCCCGTGCATTTCCCAAAAACTGCTCAACAGTGGGGAGCCTGTAAGCCACAGGGGGCTGGATGGAGCGAGAGATAGCAAAAGGTGGAGGCAAGTCCGTCACAATAGAGCCAATAAAAGATGGACAAGTCATTTGAGCCATAAGGGAGCTCGAGTGGCAACACAAAAGGAAATCCAGTGAGGAAAGGAATGGAGCCAGGAGAATAATATACCCATGGCCCGAAAAGACAAAAAACAATAGAGAAAAAATTGTTTGACCAGAAACCTCCCCTGCACCCGCAATCCATTTGTGCATCCACAGTGAGCCATACAAGTGCGACTCGATTGATATTGGAGCCAAACATCGAGCATAGGGCGCCGCAAGGTTCTAAGGCACGAGAAAGCAGGCAGCTAGGGTTCGAAGTTCAGAATGAGGAGGTGTCGCCACCAACCACAGAGTCACCAAAACTGACCACTTCACAGAGAGCCAGGGAGCCCCCTGTGACCCATCTAACTGGTGCAAAATGGCCTCTATGGCCTCATAGAGACGGAGCCCAAAGGGGCAAATTTTTGTTGTTTTTTTCCCAAGATACTTAGCCCTCCGACGCCCGGTTATTTCTTGTTTACCATGTGAGTCCCCCTACGAATAGGACTAGGTAGTCGCTCCCAAGAGATTGATTTCACATAGTGAAACCCTAGGTCATGTTTGCACCATTTTTCCTCTCTAGTTTGTGGCTTGGTCTTCAAGGAGTTATTATGTAGCTTATTTCTCTTTTCTATCTTAGAGTTGTGGTCAACACTCAATTTAATGTTCATGGTGTGTACTTCTAGTTTTTTTTTATGATATTTAAGTAGATAATAACATTTTAAAATTTGTAGATTACATAACGTAATAAAAAACTATTGGATAAGCTCAAGAGATTGAAAGAATAAAATAAGCATTGTTAAAATTAGGAAGAAACAAGGTGTTAGGTGAGGATACCACCAAAAGTCTACTTGAAGAGGAAGTTTGCAAGAAATTTGAGGAATCCCTAAATGCATATGAGGTAAATAAAAAACAAAATCCATAATTAAAGAAGGACGTCAAAATTTGATAAATGGGGTCAGATTGTAGCTTCAAAGAGAAAAATAAGACAAGATTTGAGAAGCTCATCTAAAGACTCTTGAAGAAGTTGAACTCATCTAATGTACATGTCAAATATAATGGTATTATATCCAAAGTTAGAGTAATCAAAGACCAAGCATAGATGATATAAGGTGTGATTGTCTCTGAAAATAAGATAGATGGAATGAGTGTGTTGAGTGAAGGAAAACCATCAAATATGAAACCATATAAACACCCTCATTACCAGGAAGGATTCATAGGAAGACAATAATATCAATATCAACATTATCAAGAAAGAAGATGGAATACTCGTAACTATTAATGGAATACAACATCACAAAATCATTATTCAAGAATATATTATCAAAGACCAATAATTATTGCCAATTGGAGAAGTTAGAACAACAATACATGGAATAGAAAGAAAAATAACTTGTGCAATAACTATCCATTAAGATTTAAGAACAAAAATAATTGAGTTTGGATGGATGGATCATCATCAAAGGCAAGAAGAAAGTAGGAATATAAGAAAATCCTATTATTTGGTTCCATCACATGTAGCAACCTTGATTGCAAAGCTTTGAGGATAAAGATATTTTAAGGGATAATTGTGATATGGCCCCAAGAGGGATATATTGGGGTTAATTGTATATGATATGACCCCAAGAGGGATATATATGGGGTTAATTATATATGATATGACCCCAAGGGGTGGCATATATGGGGTTAAATTTACATATAATGTATAAACGTATATATAATGGGGTTAGCCTAAGAATAAGGGGACCACATGTGTAGTGTGTGAATAAGTATATATAGAGATCATGTGTCATTATTGAGGACATGTGATTTGGAGATATAGATGAATTTGGGTATTTAGAGGAGGTTTTCCTATTTTCTAAGGATTAGTGTGTAAATTATCTCTTTTATCTTTCTTGGAGTTGTGGTCTATGCTCATATGAGTGTACATGGTGTGAAATTCTAGTTTCTTGTGATATTTTGGGTATTTGGACCATAATGGAAACAATGACTTCAACTATGTCAAAGGAAGACATGCACTTAGTTTAACTAGAACCTCCACCAACTTCAATACACTCGGATTATTTGAAAGGCACTAAAGAAAAAGGGGGAAAATCTAGTAGTGGTAAAAGATCCATCTTCAAAACCATAGAGTGCTTAAGTTCAAACATAGGCTTAATTGATCATAGTGGTAAGTATATACCTAGACATGATGAATGGGGTTAAAAATTGGATGTCATACCCTAGATCCAAGTTGTATGGATAAATATTGAAAACCAAACCCACAAAAGAATCATTGTGCATGTAAATAATTCACATTATTTTTAATTACCAGAAAGCCACAAATCAATGTTTTTTTATTGGATTTGTATATAGTACCCATACATGGATGTTGAATAACGTGTTCCCTCACATATGGTGTGAGAGCAAAATTCTTATAAGCATAAATTGTTGCATTATCTTCCTTTAATTTTCATTTTATTCATATAGTTGACTACTCTTGCATGGTATTTTATTTTGTTTATCTTTTGTTGATGAATCTACATTCATTTTTCTTTACACTATCATTTGTAATGTATGGATTTTGCACTTCATACTCTTTATACCCAAACCCCTTTAGATGTGGGTTGGAGAATATTTATCATGCACTCACCACACATGATCCTTCCATGGATGAGAACAAGGACCTTCTACTTATCAATATGGCGACTCACTAATGTTAGGTTAGTTTCTGTTGATTCACCTTGTCTTGGCCTTGGTGCATGGTTATGGTCCACCTAGATTATACCTAGTGCTTTGACAAGGTCGTCTTTTCATCTTGGCTTTTGGTTGCATGTTTGACCTTGTGATGTCCTTGGGGTTTGATATTCAAGACATCTTCCAAGTCACTTGAATTTTTTGGACTTTATTCCATGATATAATCCCTAATTAGTTGGAAATGCCTAATTTTCAATCCCTAGTGCCCTGAAAGCTAATTAGGCACCTTGGTGTCCCTAAATCCATTTTGGTACCCTTTCGAGGTAGTTTACATGGCCATAATCTTCTTATTTCTCCTCAATTTTGATGCATGTGGTGTGTCATAGTTTTTCCCGACATTATATATATATATATATATAAGGTCTTTTTTCACAACTACTTGTGGTAATTCTGTGGAACCCATAGTTCCTCCATGAAAAGTTATTTCTATGAAAAATACACCTTGTCCAATGACTAGCTCAACATTCAACTATGTTGACAAGGCATTCCCAATTTTATTTAAGTCACCTTTGAGATCTTTGTTAATGATTCCAAAGCTCACTCTCTTACACATTGTTACTCTATAAAAAGAGTGACATACTTGTGATCTGCCTCCCTTGATATCACCTCCCATGCTCTTGGAATAATCAAATCTATTGTCCTCTTTGATCCTCCACCAATTGGAGGCTTTTTGATAAAGCTATCCTCTTCAATGGCTTCATCTCTTCTTCATTGGATCAATTAGTTAGCCTTTCACATAATCTTATGAACCCTCATCTTATTCTTTCAATTTCACCACTATGAGGTAGGTTCCAACATACTTTCTCATTAAGGAACGTGTCTTCTAATTAAGGGAACTTAAGTCACCATCTCTACATTAAGGTCATATATTTTATTTACAGTTTATTTCTTGTATGGTTCTTTCATATACATATTACAGAGATAATGTATCAAAGTATGTTTGTAGCGAGACCATCATTTATTCAAATGCCTTGAGTAGGTTATTTTCTCTTTCTTGGTTCTTGTTATGGGTTCCTTCCCCTGTGAATATACCTTCCATTTGCTTTATTGTTTAGACTCATAACCTAGTTAAGATATTGGGTTCACCTGAGGTGATCAATCAACCCTAAGATAGTCATTGCATTTGCTTGCACACCATGAGTAAAGGGATCACTTATTTAATGTTTGTTTCTCATTATTTGCATTGAATGGAAACAAAGGATGGTTAGGATACATCTATATCTCCTTTCTCTCTCTTTTTATTCCTCTTTATTTTCTTGCAAGTGAATTGGTACACCAAGAGTTTACACGAGAATAAAACCCAATGTAGCACTCTTTCCTTTTGTTAATTCACTATAATATTTATTTGTTTGGTAAAGAATTAGGAAAACTCAACATTAATGACAAGTATATATAGTTTTAATCCTCACATAACCAACTATATAATCATAATTAACAATGTGCCCTATTTCCCTCATCCTCTTTCCTTCTATTTTTACCATAGTCTTTATAGTTTCTCTATCTCATTTCTCTCTATTTCTATTCCTCCTCACTTTCCTACAAGTGAATTGGCGCACCAAGAGTTTACATGAGAATAAACCCCAATGTTGCACTCTTTCCTTTTATTAATTCACTATGATATTTATTTGTTTGGTAAAGACTTAGGCATAATCAACATTAATGACAATTATCTATAGTTTTAAGTCTCACATAATCAATTATTTAATCATAATTAACATAATGCCCTATTCCCTCGTCCTCTTTCTTTCTATTTTTACCATAGTTTTTATAGTTTCTCTATCTCCTTTCTCCCTCTTTCTATTCCACTTTACTTTCCTGCAAGTGAACTGGTGCACCAAGAGTTTACACGAGAATAAACCCCAATGTAGATCTCTTTCCTTTTGTTAATTCACTATGATATTTATTTCTTTGGTAAAGACTTGGGAGAACTCAACATTAATGACAATTATCTATATTTTTAAGTCTCACATAATCAAATACTTAATCATAATTAACATAGTGCCCTATTTCCCTTGTCCTCGTTCTTTCTATTTTTACCATAGATTTTATAGTTTCTCTCAAAAACCAGATGGCAAGTCAACTTCCCTTTCAAGCACTCAAGCTTAAGTCTTCCTTCTTATGGTAGTTTGGTGCCTCACTCTAACCATGATGTGTCATATTGGTGACTATCCTGGGTCATTCCCATCAACCCCAAAATTTCTCAAGTGATGTGCTTCTCTGGTCTATTCCTCATTCCTTGCCATGGAAGGTACTCTCTCTTTTACCTTTGCCTCGTTGTGTAAGGGTTCCCCTTCCACCTCCTTGGACTTATCCAAAGTTACTTCCTAAAGTAATTAATTTTCTTTAAATTAAAATCTCCAAGATGGATGTCGATAAGTTAGCACCACACCATTGACATGAAAAGTTGCACAATTATTGATATTTCTACCATTGTTTGCCAATCAATATTCATTTGATATGTTGGTCTAAAATTCTCCTAGGGACTCAAATTTCCAAAATGTCCTCATGTTCTTCCCCTAGTGCAAACCTATGCTCAAATATTGGGGGAGTATAACCTAGCCTCTCTTCCACTACCTCCCAACCTCTATAAGGCATCACTTTATCCCAAACCACTGGATATTATCCTTCCACCAAATCGCCCTTGGCCTCCTTAACTCCTTTTCTCTTTCCTTGTCCTCTAATTTGGTAAATTCACCCTCTTATTTCAACCTAAACCTCATTTCTCCCTCCATCAGGATGCCACAATCCATGGCTATTATTCATTACCGAATTGAATCTTGGGACCAACCTTTTGTTGTTCTTTTAATGTTAAAATTGGGTCCTTGAGGCTTGAAACTTTAACAATGCTTCCTTAAATTTTACAATTTAACCGTGGAAATAGGCCAAGCATAAATCCACCCATGATAACATGTACCTTAGACTCAACGAACTTGAAACCAATCATGCCCTCAAAACTTTATAAACATGAACCAAAGAAATGTCAATGTTATGGCGCATTCAAAACCTTATAACATGCCACTTCAAATCTCAATGCCCCCTCCAAGTTGTCCTCCTCATCCAAATAAGAATTCAATAATCTCACATCTTCTAGCTATTAATTTAACATCCCAATAAACACAAAAACTCAAAAATAAGGGTCCATACCAACAACATGACAACCCTTTAAACAATGATTTATCCCAGCAAACACACAACCTCTAAACCAAGGGTTCGTGCCAACATTGTCACAAGTTCAAAACTCAAGCTTTCAAAGAAATTGCAATCCATGTTCAAATATATTAAACAATGCCCCCCCCTCCCAAACCATAACATGGTTCCTCAATGTTCGTATAATTGAGGAGGCAATGGAGGGCTACCACCTTCAAAGAATGATAGTAGGCTCCCTTTGAACAACTTCCCAAGCCAAAACTCAAACAATTGAAGAGGAAATCTAAACACCCCTTCCAAGTATTATTTTTTTCACCTTGTCGGACAACTTTTCACCCCCTAAACCATAGAAACATGAATTTCCTATGTTTAGTGCAATTCCATTAGCGAGGATTCTAGGTGCTATATTTTAGCATTTGCTATCACAAATGTCATGTGTTTACATGACAACAATACTATAGTAAAACCATTTTTCATGATCCTTGATGTGAAATTCCCTCCCTTGGTTCTAACATCTCCTTGAGTGATATGTTTATAACATTAAAATCTTCATCTAGTAATTCATTCAATAGTTTAGGCTACCTTAACCAATGAATCTCCTTCCCCACATTATTCAATCCTAAACAAGAATACAAGAAATCTAGTTTTGTCTTTGTTCACAGACAATGTAAATCCCTAAAAGATTCCCATGGCCGACCTTCTTAAAAATTTACCCCCTTCAACTCTACATTAATGGACTATGTTGAAAAAACAAAGAAAATCTCTACATTTAGTACCCTCTCACGATTGAAGACACAATTGTCTATATTATCAAAATTGAAAATAATCATGTTAAAGCCTTCATTGGTGAAACTAAAACCAAAACTTCTAAACCCCAAATTTCAAAAAAGAATGCAATCAAGTATATTTTCTCTCCTCTTTGTCACTTATTCTATGCCAAATTTCTCAGGGAAGCTCTACCTACCTATTTTTTCCATCTTTTCTAGGGCATTCATCTTTCCCTTTCCCTTCCTAATCTCGAGTCTCATCTTTTAGCAATGTTTCATGTTGACACTTTTACATGTCTCCCTAAAAAGTTTAAAATGCCTCCCAAGGACTCACCCTCTTGCTTTTGTTTTACCTAGTCCATCCAATTCACTTTTTGTCACCTATCGTCTTAGTCATTTTCCATCTCCTCACCACCTTAATTAGCTCAATCTCTAATGAATTATCCCCTTGGGTTAGGTCCCAATTTAAGGTAATTACTATTCACCAATAGCGATCAATAAATAAGTTGCCTTTCACTTCCTATCTGAGATGAAAACCTTGGTTGAATGATTCATTATATCACGATTGATGTAAGATTTATCTTGCCTTGTTGGCAACGATTTCCCTTCCATTTTTATTCTATTGTATATTGCATTTCCTTCATCATATCTTACTCCTTGTTTCTCCTAATACCTCATATTTGCTAACTTCCTCTATCACTTGGACCTTATATTTTCTCCCTATTCTAGCCTTTAGTTGTAGACTCCTAATGGACTAGGGTCTGATTAGCTTCCTTGAATTTCTATGGTGATCACCATTAACCATACATGGATGATAGTTCTTATCCTGTTATCATCTAGATCTTTATAGAAAATAGTAAATTTAAGTGTATTACCAATCATCCAATGCCTTGGGGGTTGGCTTGGATTCTTGGTTTTTATTGTTTGTCTGTGTATGTCGAAGTGTTGAGTGACATTGTTCACAAATTTTCACTCTCTCTTTCTCCCATGTACTTTCATTTCCCCTCCCTCCCTAATTTTCGTGTGGTAGTGTGTGCCTAATCTCCATGTTCCACTTGAGGCAATTTCCCCCTTTCTCTTATGCTTTAATATTATTTAGTGCTCTCCCTAAGAGTGGGTGTTTCCACTACTTTGCTCGAGGTAAGCTTCTAACATTATAGTGTAGGTACATGGATTTGGTTAGCATAATTACTTTCACACTTCACATACATCATCTATAACTTGCATCAATAGGCTTCCTCATATCATCACCAACATTTAGGTTAGTGCAAGTATTGTGCTTCACACTCTTCCTTTTTTACATTGGATTTAGTTTTATTTTCAACATATGCTTTTATATAACTCACATTATCCTGTAATGTGCCTAAGTGGGTGTAACCACCCCCTCCCACATTTACCCAAATTCACCAGTTTGCTAGGGTAAACATGAGATGAAGAGTTAGCATGACATGACCCAACCTCCAAGCTTCAATTTTGAAAGTGGGTCGACAATTGACTTCTCACAAACATCACTCAAGGCTATAGGACACTTGGGGACCAAGGGACAACCTCAAGTGACCAGACCTTGATTTGGGGTTGCTTTTCTCACATCTTAAGCCCCATATGCATGCACATCAAGGCAAGGGTGAAATTATAGCGCTCCAACTGCACGCACGACATTGATTCCATGCGGTTATAGACCAAAAACTCCAGTTCAGAGGGTGCGATCCCAAGATCTGAGCCACAATTCCAGGTCAACCTCCAGACCACTGCCCAAAACTTTTTGAGACTTTCCATAATCATAAATAACATAATGATAAAGCTAATCATACAAAACTTGAACAAGAACTAGACCCATTGATGTATAATCCATAACAAAAATTTCGTCAAACACATGAAAAACATGCAAGCTACAGGTCATGAATGCATATATGATCACAAGAGTCTAAGATTCATATGAGAATGACCAAGAAGGTTATATGCCCTCTACACATAGTTGCAAGAACACTTATTAGTACATACATTCAGCATTCAATCAATAACTAAATTATTCATGACAAGAGCCATAGATGGTACACATCATTTAACCAACATATAACCAGAAAATAACCAACTTAGAAACCATGACAACTTAGCCATAATATCACCAATATATTACTACAAATGCTTATAGATCACAATAAGGAAATGCCTGATATTAACATAGGAATCTACAACTAAGTCAAGGACTTCCACTTACTACCCGACCATAGGTTGGGTTGAACCAAATCTCTATTTAAGTCAATCACCCTCGTGCCATATTTCAAGCATGAATGTGGGATCTCATGAAATAAACCAAGACAAAACCAAACAAGGGATTCTAGAGGCCATACCACCTCAACCCTCATCCACAATGATTCCACCTCCATAGTCGAACATCACTAACACTAACTAGATCAGTCTTTACCCCAGTTGTCCAGGGCTCCAGGAACTAGTAACTCAACCCACAACCTTCCAGGGGCTCCAGAGCATTTGTCCAACCCGGCTCCAGGGACTATTAACTCAACCCACCAAGGGCTCCAAATCATTTGTCCAACCTAGGCTCCAGGACTAGTAACTCAACCCAAGATGTTCCAGGGTTTCCAAAGCATTTGTTCCAACCCACAACCATGAAGAATTATGAGCACCAATAAAAAAACAATCAATTAGAAAACCCACAACACCATGTTATCCAGGAAATATCAAGGCAAGGCTAAAACCATTGTTAATCCAAGTAATCCTCCATGCTAATGACAACTCATAACTAGATAATCACATACATATGCCATGCATCCAAAAATTAACAAGGAGATCATACATGCAATATGTTACCTGCAAAGTAATCCAACTGTAGTTGTTGATCCACCTATTCCCTTGTGCTTTCCTACTTTCCTTTCCTTTCTTTCTTCAATCCAAGTGAAACTAGAATGCTCCAAGCATGCTCCAAGAATGTTTTACGTGTGCAAGAGTATGAGAGAATGGGAGAACAAAAGAGAGCTCTACCCAAAATTTGTTAAAAGGCTAGCAATTGATTCTTAGAAGCCTTTTTATCATTGAGGCCTCTATTTTCTTCATTTTCCCTTCAATTTCCCTCACATGCAAATATGTGACCCTTCATCTTCCTTTTCTACTATTTTCCTTTATTTCGTAAATAAAATGTTAGTTATTGCCACTTTGCCTTTGCCAATTTCCATAGCCATAAATTAATGACCAGTGATACCCATCATTATGTTTTTCCCAAGATTCAACTTGGAATATGTGTCCCATGACCTTGGCCTTATATTTTATTTACATGAAAATCAACCAGTGGTTGTTACAGTGGGCGCTCTGTCTAGTCAATTTAACGTCTTAAATTGCTCTACATAAATTATCAATCCAGGTATCGTAAACTGATGAAGTGTGGTGCACCATATGTGCTTAGTTAACCTTTTTCTTACTTCGTTGTTTTATAGTTTATGTTGTTTATGGGGTTTTGCTCTTGTTGGTCTCCTAAAGTGTCTAATGCAAATGGAAATTCTATTCTAAGGTCTTAAGAATACTTGCAAAGGTCAAGTATGGATGTAGATTTCAAGACAAGGTTTATGTCCCTAATGATAACTTCCAAAACTTAGCATTTCAAAAGATCTCAAAACATGTTATTGATGAAATTAGTATATAAACAAGAATGGAAATGTGCTGCTATTCAAATCAAACAAATAATGAAACCATTATCTCTATTGTTGTCTAAATACAGAAAAATGAATTAAGCTACTGTACTCAAACAAATCAAAAACTGCAAACTAATAAAAGTAAAATCAAATAACATTATTCATAGTTCGATTCCTCGCCAGGTAGTCTAAGCTATGGCTTTCAGAGATAATCGTCAATGATATGAGCAAGTTGATATCTAATTGCAGGAAAGTAAAACTAAAATCAAATCACATCATTCATAGTTCGATTCCTCACCAAGTAGTCTAAGCTATGGCTTTCAGAGATAATCATCAATGATATGAGCATGTTGATATCTAAACTAACTAACAAAGCAAATGAATAAGGCTAAAATCAAAGCATAACTGAAATTGAAAAGCTAAAAAAAACAAAGTCAGCAGAGAGGCAAATCTCATGTCACTATTTGATGCAAAAACATGTAAAGAAAAACTAATCTACAATCAACCGGTTGAACACACTTACATGAATTAAAATTGCATGAATGGAAAATCTAAACTTGAAAACTTGAAAACAATAAAATGACATACATGAAATCAAAGCAAAATTACAAAATGAAATCTACTCTACCTTACATTCTAATGTGCTCCATGACATCTACTTCACATCTCCTTCCATGTTGAGAACATCAAAGATTTATTTAAATTATTTAAAATTGCAAAGTACAACAAAGCTCTCCAAAGCTTTCAAAAGCCATCAAGGAAGAACTACAAACTCCAAGCTAAGCTAAAACTCACAAGCTAAAAACTCTAAGCTCTAAGCCAACAAGCTAACAAATGAAGGAGAGAGATCTCCTATTTATACAAAAAAGATGAGAAGCCATCTCATTAATGAGAGTCCATGAATCTCTCCCTCTACCTCTAGAGTCCTAATCAAAATAGGAACTGATAAGACACATGTCTTCTTAGAGCTTCAATACAATTAGGAGATGTGACACATATATCATGATCCCATGATTCTTTCCACTCAAATTCGAATTTGGCCTTAGAGTGCCACATAAAGGTCTTCTAGAAGCCTCTTTTTAACCTACACATGTCAACAATCTCAACCCACATGTCAGGTATAAGCATATGCACATTATTTTCTAATTTTTAACCACAAATTCACTTAAAAAGGCTAAGAATTAATAAAGTTTGGAAAAACATAAATG